>PVJC01001755.1:0-70799 GCA_004026665.1 Murina feae
ATGCTGCTTTGCCTCTGAATCTATTTTTGTTCACCAGTTTATAATGGTTATTATTATCCATAGATGAGTGAGGACGTGGTATTTTTCTTTCATTGACTGGCTTATTTCACTTAGCATTATGTTCTCCAGCTCCATCCATACACCTGCAAATGCTAAGAACTCCTTCCGTTTTACAGCAGCATAGTATTCCATTGTGTAGATGTACCACAGCTTTCTAATCCATTCATCTGCTGATGGGCACTTAGGCTGTTTCCAAATTTTTGCTATGGTAAATTGTGCTGCTATGAACATAGGGATGCATATGTCCTTTCTGATTGGCTTTTCTGGTTTCTTAGGATATATTCCCAGAAGTGGGATCATAGGGTCAAAAGGGAGATCCATGTTTAATTTTTTGAGGAAACTCCATACTGTTCTCCACAGTGGCTGCACCAATCTGCATTCCCACCAACAGTGCACGAGTGTTCCTTTTTCTCTGCATCCTCTCCAGCACTTGTCGTTTGTTGATTTGTTGATGATAGCCATTCTGACAGGTGTGAGATGGTACCTCATTGTTGTTTTGCTTTGCATCTCTCCGATGATTGGTGACTTTGAGCATGTTTTCATACGTCTCTTGGCTTTCTGAATGTCCTCTTTTGAAAAGTGTCTGTTTAGGTCCTTTGCCCATTTTTTGATTGGATTGTTTGTCTTCTTTTTGTTAACTTGTATGAGTTCCCTATAAATGTTGGGGATTAAACCTTTATCAGTGATAACATTGGCAAATATGTTCTCCCATGTAGTGGGTTTTCTTGTTGTTTTGCTGATGGTTCCTTTGCTGTGCAGAAGCTTTTTATTTTGATAAAGTCCCATTTGTTTATTTTCTCTTTAGTTTCCAATGCCCTAGGGGCTGTGTCGGTGAAGAAACCGCTTTGGCATATGTCTGAGATTTTGTTGCCTTTGTATTCCTCTAGTATTTTTATGGTTTCCCATTTTACATTTAAGTCCTTTATCCATTTCGAGTTTATTTTTGTGTATGGTATAAGTTGGTGGTCTCCTTTCATTTTTTTTGCATATATCTGTCCAATTTTCCCAGCACCATTTATTGAAGAGACTGTCTTGATTCCATTGTATGTTCTTGCCTCCATTGTCAAATATTAATTGAGCATATTGGTTCGGGTGGATTTCTGGGTTCTCGATTCTATTCCATTGATATATATGTCTATTCTTGTGCCAGTGCCAGGAAGTTTTGAGATCAGTGGCTTTATAATACAGCTTGGTATCTGGGATTGAGATCCCTCCTACTTTGTTCTTCTTTCTCAGGATCACTGCAGCTATTTGGGGTCTTTTTAATTCCAGATGAATTTTTGGAGAGTTCGTTCTAGGTCTGTAAAATATGCCGTTGGTATTTTAATGGGGATTGCGTTGAATTTATAGATTGCTTTGGATAGTATTGACATTTTAATGATATTGATTTTACCAATCCATGAACATGGTATGTTCTTCCATCTGTTTATGTCTTCCTCTATCTCTTTTTCCAATGTCCTGTAGTTTTCTGAGTAGAGGTCTTATACCTCTTTAGTTAAATTTATTCCTAGGTATCTTAGTTTTTTTGGTGTGATGGTAAATGGGATTTTTTTTAGTCTCTCTTTCTGTACATTCATTATTGGTGTACAAAAATGCCATAGATTTCTTGGCATTAATTTTGTATCCTGCTACATTGCCGAATTCATTTATTAATTCTAATAATTTTTTGATGGAGTCTTTAGGGTTTTTTATGTACAATATCATGTCATCTGCGAATAAGGAGAGTTTTACTTCTTCTTTTCCAATTTGGATGCCTTTTATATCTTCTTCTTGTCTAATTGCAATGGCTAATAATTCCAGTACTATGTCAAACAGGAGTGGTGAGAGTGGGCAACCCTGTCTTGTTCCTGTTCTAAGGTGAAATGGTTTTAGTTTTTGCCCATTGAGTACGATGTTGGCTGTGGGTCTGTCATAAATAGCTTTTATTATGTTGAGGTAAGATCCTTCTATTCCTACCTTGCTGAGAGTTTTTATCAAAAACGGGTGCTGGATTTTGTCAAATGCTTTTTCTGCATCAATTGATATGATTAAGTGGTTTTTATCTCTTAATTTGTTTATGTGAAGTATCACATTTATTGATTTGCGGATATTGTACCATCCTTGCATCCCTGGGATAAATCCTACTTGGTCGTGGTGTATGATCTTTCTGATGTGCTGTTGGATCCGATTTGCTAGGATTTTGTTGAGAATTTTGGCATCTATGTTCATGAGGGATATTGGCCTGTAATTTTCTTTCATTGTGTTGTCTTTGTCTGGTTTTGGTATTAGGGTGATGCTGGCTTCATAGAATGAGTTTGGAAGTGTTCCTTCCTCTCGAATTTTTTGTAATAGTCTGAGGAGGATAGGTTTTAGTTCTTCCTTAAATGTTTGGTAAAACTCCCCTGTGAAGCTATCTGGCCCGGGCTTTTGTTTGCTGGGAGCTTTTTTATTACTTCTTCAATTTCTTCCAGAGTGATTGGCCTATTGAGATTTTTAGATTCTTCCTGATTGAGTTTTGGAATGTTGTACTTTTCTAGGAATATGTCCATTTCGTCGAGGTTGTCCCATTTGTTGGAATAGTGTTGTTTATAGTATTCTTTAACAATCCTTTGTATTTCTGTAGGGTCTGTTGTTATTTCTCCTTTTTCGTTCTGATTTTGTTTATTAGGGTCCTGTCTCTTTGCTTCTTGGTGAGCCTGGCTAGAGGTTCATCAATCTTGTTTATCCTTTCAAAGAACCAGCTCTTGGTTTCATTGATCTTTTGTATTGTCTTTTTGGTCTCCAAGTCATTTATCTCTGCTCTGATCTTTATAATTTTCTTCCTTCTGCTTACACTGGGCTTTTCTTGTTGCTCTCTTTCTAAATCTTGCAGGGTTTGGTAATTTATTATCATTGTTTCTTGTTTTCTGCAGCAGGTTTGTAGAGCTATGAACTTCCCTCTCAAGACTGCTTTCACTGTGTCCCATAGATTTTGGATTGTTGTGTTTTCATTCTCGTTTGTTGCAATGATGTTTTTTATTTCTTCTTTGATCTCTGTGGTAACCCAGTCATTATTAATAGCATGGTGTTTAGTCTCCATGTGTTTGATTTTTTGGATTGTTTTTATTGTAGTTGATTTCCAGTTGTATGCCATTGTGATCTGAGAAGATGCTTGATATGATTTCTATCTTCTTGAATTTGAAGAGACTTTGCCTGTGCCCCAAAATTGGTCTATCTTTGAGAATGACCCATGTGCACTTGAAAATAATGTATATTCTGTGGCTTTGGGGTGAAGTGTTCTGAAGATGTCTATTAAGTCGATCTGCTCTAGTGAGTCATTTAGGATTGATATTTCTTTGCTGATTTTTTGTTTAGAGGATTTTTCCAATGGTGATAGTGGGGTATTAAAGTCCCACACTATGATTGTATTGCTGTCAATCTCTCCCTTGATATCTTCCAGAATATTTTTTATGTATTTGGGTGCTCCTATATTGGGTGCGTATATGTTTACCAGAGTTATTTCTTCTTGTTGAATGGCTCCCTTTAGTATAATGAAGTGGCCTTCTTTATCTCTTTTTATGTCCTTCACTTTGAGATGTAATTTGTCATATATAAGTATTGCTACCCCAGCTTTTTTTTCATTTCCATTGGCCTGTAAAACATTTTTCCATCCTCTCGCCATCAATCTGTGTGCATCTTTTTTTCTCAGGTGGGTGTCCTGTAAACAGCAGATATGTGGGTCATGTTTCTTATCCATTCAGTTACCCTATGTCTTTTGATTGGAGCATTTAATCCATTTACATTTAAAGTTATTGATAAATACTTGTTTGTCGCCATTTTTATTTTTTACCCTTGTGTTCCTTCTTCGTTTCCTATTTTCACTTTTTACACTAGGCCCTTTAACATTTCTTGCATTGCTGGTTTGGTAGTAACAAACTCCCTTAGTCCTTTTTTGTCTGTGAAGCTCCTAATTTCACCCTCAATTTTGATTGACAGCCTTGCTGGGTATAGTATTCTTGGATTCAGACCCTTCCTTTGCATGACTTTGTATATTTCATTCCATTTCCTTCTTGCCTGATGTGTTTCTGTTGAGAAATCAGTCGCTAGTCTGATTGGGGAGCCTTTGTTGGTAACTTTCTGTCTCTCTCTGGCCGCTTTTAAGATTCTTTCTTTGTCATTGGTGTTTGCCAATTTAATTATAATGTGCCTTGGCGTTGGTCTTTTGGGTTTCATTTTGATTGGAACTCTGTGGCCCTCTTGGATTTGCGTGGGTTTTTTCTTCCCTATTTCAGGGAAGTTTTCTGTCATTATTTCTTCAAACAAGTTTTCTATTCTTTGCTCAGTTTCCTTTCCTTCTGGCACCCCTATTATGCGTATGTTGTTTCGTTTTGTGTTGTCCCAAAGTTCTCTTAGGCTCTCCTCCTGCTTTTTAATTCTTTTTTCTAGGCGCTGCTCTTTTGGGGTATTTTTTTCTACCTTGTCTTCTAGCTCACTGATGTGGTCCTTTGCTTCTTCTAGTCTACTCTTGATGCTTTCTATTGAGTTCTTCATAGCAGTGATGTCGTTTTTCATTTCTTCTTGCTTCTTCTTCATTTCCTCTTGGTTCTTCTTCATTTCCTCTTGGTTCTTACACATACTGTCAAATTTGTCTTCCATTCTTTTCATCCACCTTATGACCATTTCCCTGAATTCTTTCTCCAACAAGTTACTCGCCTCCATTTCATTTACTTTCCTTTCTGGTGATGCCTGTTTTTCTTTCATATGCGGGATGTTTCTTTGTCTCCCCATGATCTATCTTCTTTGGGTATCTGGTTATATAGTTTTTTCTCTCATGTGTTGATTTAAAGGCACAAAATACAGCACAGCAAGGCACAATGCACAAGGATGTGAACCCAAATGTATTCACGATACTTATAACCCACTAACGGTTACCACCACAGAAAAGAGAGTTAGGGAGTAAAAAAGAAAGAAAAAGAAGAAAAGAAAAGAGAAAGGGAGTGCCAAAACAAATTTGAGAAAAGGAAGGCAAAAGAAAAAAAAAAGGTAACAGTGATAAAAAAAGAATGAAATAAAAGGCGGAAAGAGATTGTATGGGGAGAAAACTCAAATAGAATAGTTACTGGTAGCAACAAATGGCATCTACAAAGACCTATAGATGAATGGAGTACATCAACTAATCAATCAATTAACAATTAATATCTAAGAAGGTAAACAGAATAAAAAAATAACCAAAATACAACCAAAAAACGAAAAGAAAAAGCAAGACAGTCTCACCAACTATTATAAAAACCCCAGTATAATCAATGGTTAAAGAAACAGCAGCAGAACAACCGAGAGTGAGAGAGAAAATAAATTTTGGATAATGAAGAAAGAAAGGAGTGAGGTATCTGTGGGCTTGGAGCAGGGGATTGGAAATTAGATGTCTTAGTAGGGTGAAATTGTAACAGGGGGGTAAAAAGAGGGAATAGGGAGAATCTAAAGCATGAGTTGGTTAAGAGAAAAAAGACAACAATAGGAGAATAGTGAGGAAGATAGTGTTGGCATAAAAGTAAAGTTGAGATAGAGTTAAGTGATGCTATAGGAAATCTGAAAATAGAATGAAGAACACTAATCTCAAAATAATATAAAGATAAAATAAAATGACTCTTAGAAAAAGAAAAAAAATGGTAGTAGTAATAATGTTGATTAAAAATAAAGATACAATAATTAAAAAGGTAAAATCAAGTGTGGATAAAAGACAAAAAAAAATTGTTTCTTAAAGGAAAAAAAAGAAAAAAATAAAAAATAATAAAAAATTTAAAAAAGAGATAAATGTGCAGTAGTGAGGGTCATTCACTTCTCCTCCTTTTCTGATTGGTGTGCCTTAGTCTTGTCAGCTATTCAGGAAAGTATGGAAGTTTCCTGCGATTCACTACTCTGCGTCGTGCACCAGTCCTGATTTAAAAGCCGGCAGTATTTCTGCCTTTATTTGTGTTTACAGAAGAGTCAGTTTGTGAATCAGCCTCTGGGTGGCAGTGTTTCTGGAGTGACCTCTTTGGCTACAAGTCCTCTCTAGCCAGCATTTAGGTTTTGTTTTCCCTATCACACTTAATACAAGTTTGGCGGAATGGACTGCCCCTGAACTGGTTTCCGAATCCGTCACTCCCTGCTCTGCTTCTCAGGACACAAAAACAGGGTTTTCCCCTACAGTCTCCATGAGCGACCCCAATTGGGTGCTCCTATGTATTGGGTTTAATAATCCCAAGCCTAGCTTTAATAACGAGAAGGAAAAAGGAACCTCTCCAAAGAGATGCGCGGGCTCCCTTCCTCCTCCAGCTCTGTGCGTAACTCTCACAATGTGTCTTCTCCGCGACCCAAAACCGAGGCTGTCTTTTCGTGTCCCGATCAGTTATGGGGTGGTTTATTGGGTTCCCTTCTGCTAGTAGCCTGCGGGACCCCTTCCCACACTCAGGTCACGCTGGTGCCAACAGCCTTAGACTTTGTGGAGCACGGGCTGGCCCCGAGGGAAAGGGGGAAGATTCTGGGGTGCAGAGACTTCTCCTGCGCGCTTTCAACTCTCCCACCTGGAATACAAGCCACACTTTTAACAAGCGAAATCTGACCTTTCCGTGAGGAGGTGCAGGGCTCGTCTGGGCCCATGTATTCTTGGTTTGAGCTCTGTTGTTCCTGGGTTCCTGGCTGGTCCCTGGGTGACCTGTTTGCAGTATCCCTGGATGTATACGTTTCTTGTAACAGTCACCCAAGATGGCCCAGTTTCCGCAGCAGATTCAGCAGCTCCGGGAGAGATTTCAGCAGCAGTGGAGGCAGTGCCCGGTTAAGGGAGCCCCATTCGGGTTCTCCAACAGTTTTCTGGAGTATAGCTGTTGCACACCCACAAATTTCCACGCTTGGTACATCCACACACTCTCCATTCCTTCTCTCTCTTTCTCACTGTCTTTCAGTCTGCCTTCTCATCGGCAGCCATCGTCCTTCCCTGCTGGGAGCTTTTTGGTGACTGCTTCAATTTCTTCCATAGTTATTGGCCTATTGAGATTTTTAGAATATTCCTGATTGAGTTTTGTAAGATTGTATTTTTCTAGGAATATGTCCACTTCCACCAGGTTGTCTAGTTTGTTGGAGCAGAGTTGTTCATAGTATTTTTAAACAATTCTTTGAATTTCTGTGGGGTCTGTTGTTATTTTTCCTCTTTCATTTCTGATTGTATTTATTTGTGTCCTCTCTCTTTGCTTTTTGGTGAGCCTGCCTTTTTGGTGAATGGTTCATCAATCTTGTTTATCCTTTCAAAGAACAAGCTCTTGGTTTCATTAATCTTGTGTACTGCTTTTTTGGTCTCTATACCATTCATTTCTGCTCTGATCTTTATTATCTCCTGCTCACTCTGGGATTTTCTTGTTGCTCTCTTTCTAATTCTTTGAGTTGTAGAATTACACTATTTACTATCATTTTTTCTTGTTTTTTGACATAGGCCTGCAGTACTATAAACTTCCCTCTCAGGAATGCTTTCATTGTGTCCCATAGATTTTGGATTGTTGTGCTTTTATTGTCATTAGTTTCCCTAGTGTTTTGGATTGTTGTGTTTTGATCATCATTAGTTACCAGGAAGTTTTTAATTTCTTCTTTGATCTCATTGGTAACCCAATCAATATTTAATAACATGTTATTCAGCTTCCAAGAGTTTGAATGTTTTGGGTTGTTTTTATTGTAGTTCATTTCTACTATTATGCCATTATGATCTGAGAAGATGCTTGATATGATTTCAATCTTCTTTAATTTGGGGAGACTTTTTTTGTGACCCAATATGTGGTCTATTTTTGAGAATGTCCCATGTGCACCTGAAAAGAATGTATATTCCGCGGCTTTGGGGTGAAGTGTTCTGAAGATGTCAATTAAGTCCATCTGATCTAGTGAGTCATTTAGGATTGCCGTTTCTTTGTTGATTTTTTGTCTAGAGGATTTATCCAGTGATGTCAGAGATGTATTAACGTCTCCTACTATGATTGTATTTTTGTCAATCTCTCCCTTGATATCTTCCAGGAGTTTTTTGGTGCTCCTGCATTGGGTGCATATATGTTTATCAGGGTTATGTCCTCTTGTATCAATCCCTTTAGTATTATGAAGTGGCCTTCCTTATCTCTTGTTATGGCCTTCACTTTGAAGTCTATTTTGTCTGATATAAGTATTGCTACCCCAGCTGTTTATTCATTTCCGTTTACCTGAAAGATGTTTTTCCAACCCTTCACTTTCAGTCTGTGTGAGTCCCTTATTCTGAGGTGAGTTTCTTGTAACCACAAATATATGGGTCATGTTTTTTTATCCATTCAGCCACTCGATGTCTTTTGATGGAGTATTTAGTCCATTTACATTTAAAGTTATTATTAAAAGGTACTTGTTTGTAGTCATTTTATCTATTGTGCCTGTGTTCTTTCTTACCTTTTTATTTCTTCTTTTTACACCATTCCCTTTAGCATTTTTTGCTTTGCTGGCTTGGTAGTGATAAACTCCTTTAGCCTTTTTTTGTCAGTGAAGATCTTGATTTCCCCTTTAATTTTGATCGATAGTCTTGCTGGATAGAGCAATCTTGGGTTCAGCCCCTTGCTTTGCATCACTTTGTAAATTTCCATCCATTCTCTTCTGGCCTGATGTGTTTCTGTTGAGAAATCATTTGATAATCTAATGGGAGCTCCCTTGTATGTAACTTTCTGTTTCTGTCTTGCGGCCTTTAAAATTCTCTCTTTGTCCTGAAAATTTGCCATGGTAATTATGATGTGTCTTGGTGTGGGTCTTTTTGGGTTCCTCTTGTTTGGCTCTCTCTGTGCTTGTGTGATTTTTTTCTTCCCCACCTCTAGGAAGTTCTCCGAGATTATTGCTTCAAATACATTTTCTAATCCTTGTTCCTCTTCCTGTTGTTCTGGCACCCCTATTATTCGTATGTTGCTTCTTTTAATGTTGTCCCATAGCTCCCTTAGGCTCTCCTCCTGTCTTTTAATTTTTTTCTCTAATTGCAGTTTAGTTTGGGTGTGTTTTGCTTCCCTGTCTTCTAATTTGCTAATTCGGTCCTCTGCTTCTCCTAATCTACTGTTGAAGCTTTCCATGGTGTTCTTTATGGCAGCTATATCACCCTTCATTTCTTCCTGATTCTTACATATGATATTGATTTTTTCTTCCATCTAGTTTATGCACTCTAGGATCCTTATTCTGAATTCTTTTTCTGACATATTGTATGCATCTGCTTCACTTAGCTGCTTTTCTGGCGATTCCTCCTTTTCTTTTCTTTGTAGGTTTCTTTGTCTACCCATTTTCGTTCTAAACGACAGATCTAGATGTCAAGTCGTGCAGGGGTTGCTCCTTAGGCTATGGTGGTTCCTCGGGCTACAGTTGCTCTTCAAGGTGGCTGCTTCTCAGATGACAGTGGTTTCTCTGGTGGATGCTGTTAGCAGGAGGGTATCTCTGGCTTCTGAGGGAAGCTGCTCACACAGCTGGTATTCCTTGGACAGAGGTGGGCTGATCATGTGGTTGCTGTTCTTTGGATCTAGGCTGGCTGCATGCTGCTACTTTTCTTGGATGGAGCTGGTTGCTCATGATGCTGTAGCTGTTTGGACAGGGGCAAGTTGCTTTCAGGGTGACTGTTCCTCTCACAGGTGCAGGTTGCTCACTCAGTTGTTGGTTCTCAAATGGGGGTTGAGCTGCTTGCATGGTTACTGTGCCTTAGGTGGGAGTGAGCTGCATGTGTGACTGCTGCTCTTTTGATAGAGCCAAGATGATCTCCCCGCTGTTGTTCGTCAGACAGGTGCAGAATGCTTTTGGCTGATGCTCCTTGGATTGGTGTGGGCTGCTCCTCAGACAGGTTCGAGGCTGCTCCCATGGATGCTATTCCTCAGACTGCGAAACAGGCCTCTCACACGTCTGCTGATCCTTGGACAGGGAGTTGCCACATGAGGCTTCTGCTCTTAGATCTGGGGCAGGCTGTCTCAGAGCTGCTGCTCCTTGGACAGGGGTGGGCTGCTTGCGTGTCTGCTGCTTGTGTCGTTGCAGTGCCTTGGGCTAAGGCCTTGGGCCGGTCAGAGGAGAGCACACTTCAGAACTCACAGGAGCCTGCACCCAAGATGGCTGGAGACTTGATGGCTGTGGCACCACAGCTGAAGTAGCAGGTCCCTGGCAGGGGGTGACTGAAGAGACCTAGGTGTTATCTGAGGGCGTCCTGGGTGGAGGTGAAATCTGGCTCCCAGTTACAACAGCTCTCCCCTTAAAAATGCTAGGACTATGAGGATGGGCTGGCCTCCTGGAACTGTTTACCACGGTAGCAGAGGCTGTCTAGTTAAGAACGCCCATTTAGCCCAACCACTGTGGGCTAAACTAACATACACACGCACATTCTACATGACCACACAGTCCTCTTTTGATCCTTCACTGACTTATGCTCTCTCCCTCACTGCCACTTTATTTCTGCCTCTGTAGTTGGGTCTGGGGTATTGTTGAACCTTTCTTGGATGGAGTTTCCTCTACAGGTGTCTGCTTGTGGGATTCACTCTCTAGCATCTGGCCAGACAGGATAAAATTCACCTCGACAAGATACCACACAAAGGGACCAAAGCACAAATATACTCACGACAATAGTAACCCCACAAAAAGTGATCACCCACAGCAGAGAGGATGAGAGCAGAATCTCTAGATGCTGAGCTTATATATAGAAGATACGGTTAAGAATTGGAGGTACACAGGGAGGATGTCAGTTCAGTATAGAGGAAGTTGAAGGGGGATGGGTGATAAGAGGAAATACAGTGAAAGAGAAGAAAAAAATAAATAAAAAATAAGATAAAATGACTTTACAAAAAATTGGATTTCAAAAATGGTATAAAAATTGCCAAAAAACAATATAATAACAGAATAAAATAAAGTGATGGAAAAATAAAGTGAAGAGAAATAGAAAATAAAGCAACAGACACCAACAGGGGAAACAAAGAAAAAAAGAAAGGAAAACAAGGAAAGGTAACACAGTAATAATTAAAAAATACCAATTAAAAAAATAAAAAATATTATATATATATGTATATATATATTATATATTATAAATATTATATATATTATATATTATATAATATATATTATATAATATATAATATAATATAATATATATTATATTATGTATTATAAATATTATATATATATGAAGAAGTAAAATGTTCCTCTGCCTGGCTTAAGATCCCAGTCTTCTGTACTGTTGTGTTTCTCAGGATCCAATTGCTGGGACCAAAAGTCTCTCTTTAGGCCAGTCTCTTAGTACTCTCCAGGGCTGTTTAAGTTACTTTTTAGTCTTTTTTTTTTTTTTACAGTTCAGGGTGGAACCTGGGTATGGCTGTATTGGTTGCCTGGATAGTGGAGGGAGGGGTTATCTCCTCAGGGGACAATGGCTGCCCAGGTTATATTCCAGCGTGAGTCAGCACCAAACTTGCTGCCACTTCTCCCGGCCCTCCCTCTCTCTCCAGATTCCACAGCTCGGCACCTTTTCCCCCACTTCTGCCATGGGTAAATGTCTTTATCTGAAAGGCTCTATGCGCAGGGCTTAGTGCAGTGAGACCCTGGCAGGAGGGGCTCTGGCCGTGCGTGTACGCACGCACCGTCCCTTTCCAACGGGGCTTAGAGCTGTGAGGCACTAGTCATGCTGTCCCTTCACGCAGGGCTTAGAGCCGTGAGGGGCTGGTGGGAGCGGCTGAGCCGCGGGCTATGTTGGTGGGCGAGATGGCGTGTGTGCACCTCTCCATTGGTACACTTTAGTCTTCAATGACTGCAAGACCTGTTTTGGAATCCACTCCGAGGGGGGCACGTCTCTCTCCTGCCTACACACCCCAGCCCTCTCCTGGTTGTGAACCCATATCCAGAGTCCCCTGCCGACCAGCAGTTCCGTGGATGCTCCTTCCACTGCACCTGTCCCAGGAGACGCGGCTGAGTGCCGGTGCCCAGCCAGCGCTGTGGTGCAGCTTGGGTTTGCTCAGACTCCCAGGGCTTGCATCTGGTACAATATCCCTCCCTAAGCCCCAAGTTCACCTCTCCCAGGAGGATTCCGCCTCACTCAACCACAGGCTGTTTTCCAGCTCGACCTCCATTGCCAGTTTGGGCTGGAAACTACTCACCTCAGCCATTCACACCCTCCGCTCCTGGACAAGGCACTGGACATGTCTTCCTATACCGCCGCCATTTTTTGTCCTCAAAAATGCCATAGATTTCTAGGTATTAATTTTATATTCTATGTTGCTAAATTCATTTATTAAATCTAGTAGTATTTTGATGAATTCTTTAGGGTTTTCTTTGTACAGTATCATGTTGTCTGTGAATAGTGACTGTTTTACTTTCTCCTTCCCAATTTAAATGCCTGCTATTTCTCTTTTTTGTCTAACCACTATGGCCAGCAATCTAGTACTCTGTGGAACAGAAGTGGTGAAAATGGTCATCTTGTCTTGGGATAGGAAATAGTTTTAGATTTTGTCCATTGAGTCTGATGTTGGCTGTAGGTTTGTCATATAAGGCTTTTATTATGTTGAGGTATGATCTCTCTATTCTCACTTTGTTGAAAGTTTTTATCAAAAATGTTATTCGATTTTGTCAAATGTTTTTGCTGCATCTATTGAAATAATACTGTGGTTTTTATTTTCCAATTTGTTTATGTGATGTGTCACATTTATTGATTTTTATATATTGTACCAGCCTTACATGCCTGGAATAAATACCACTTGGCTATGATGTATGATCTTTATAACGTACTAGGGGCCCGGTGCACGAAATTCATGCACGGGGGAGGATGAGGGTCCTTCAGCTCAGCGTGCCCCCTCTCACACTCTGGAACGCCTCAGTGGATGTCCTATGATGGTCCCAGTCTGCCAGGGGCCTTGTGTGTGTGTGTGTGTGTGTGTGTGTGTCGCCACTGGGGACCTACCCCCAGCTGCATCTGAGGCTCGGAGCAGTCCTCCTGTGTGTGTCTACCTGCTGGGGGCCTGCCTCCAAGCACACTGTCGAGGCTTGGAGCATGCACCCCCTCTATGTTGATCTCTCAGACCCTTGCCCTCCCCTGCATGTTGTTCTCTTTTTTGAGCTGTGGCCAGGGCTGTGTGCTGCCTGCCTCCCAAGCTTACCTACTGCCCATCTTCTTCCAGCCACCAAAAAGCAGAGAAAAGCCCGCCTCGTGGTCAGGCCAGCCTTTTCCTGCTCCCTGATCCCCAGAAGGGACCTGGGAAGCTGCCAAGCAGGCCCCCAGCCCCCAAGAGCTTGCTTTCCCGCTCCCCAGTGCCCCCTAAAGGGCTTGGGGAGCTGCCAAGCAGGCCATCAACTCTTTCCCACTCACCAGTCCCCTGCTGCCTTCCTTTCCCACTCCCCGGTGCCACCAAGGGGTCCGGGGAGCCGCCAAGCAGGACCCCAGCCCCTGCAGCCTTGCTTTCCCACTCCCCGGTGCCCTGCAAGGGGCATGGGAAGCCCACCAAACAGGCTGCTGTCCCACCGCTGCCTTTTTCCTGCTCCCTGATGCCCCTCAAAGGGCCTGGGCAGCCAGCAAGCAGGCCGCCACCTCTTTCCTGCTCCCCAGTGCCCCGCAAAGGGCCTGGGCAGCTGCCAAGCAGGCCGCTGACCCCCTGCCACCTCTTACCTGCTCTCTGGTGCCCCTCAAAGGGCCTGAGGAGCCGCCAAGCAGGCCACCAACCCTGCCATCTCTTTCCCACTCATGGGTTCTGGGTCCTGCACTGGTCCGCCCTGCAGCCGCTCTGTGCACTCGGGAGGTCCCTCAACCCGGCTGTGCCCTCTCACAGTCTGGGAACCCTCTGGGGATGTCCACCTGCTGGCGTGCCTGACCAGCCTGGGTGAGGGGCTTTAAGGCTGCCCACAGCTCCCATTGACCCAATGTCCCAGCAAGGCTGACTGGACGCAGGTTTCTGGGGTTTGTTTATCTTCTATAATTGATGCTGTTCCTTTCAGGCAAGGCTTAGTAAAGAGGCCTCGCTTCTATAATTGAAAGAATGTTACTCTTAGACTCAGGCCCGGCCTGCTGTTTCCTTCAGCTCCCGAGGATTCTATGATTTATACATTGTTGCAAACATGTTTTGTTTTGAGGGAGGCAGGATAAGCCGAGCCCTGGCGCATACAGTTTCACTTTCACTCCTGTTGCAATGGAAGCTGCCGTTTACTCTGTGAGTGGTGGCCGCCATGTTGGCTGGGTTAATTTGCATACAGTCGCTCTGATTGGCTGGTAGGCATCTCAGAGAAACAGTTAATTTCAATATTACACTTTTATTAGTTAAGATTGTTGGATCTGATATGCTAGAATTTTGTTGAGGATTATTGCACCTATGTTCATCAGGGATATTGGCCTGTAATTCTTTTTCTTTATAGTGTCTTTATCTCGTTTTGGGATTAGTGTAATGCTGGACCCATAGAAAGAGCTTGAAAGTGTTCCTTCTTTCTGAAATTTTTCAAATAGTTTGAAAAAGGTAGGTGTTAGTTCTTCTTTGAATGCTTGATAAAATTCCCCTGTGAAGCTGTCTGAACCAGGGCTTTTGTTTTCTGGGAGATTTTTTTATTATTATTATTACAATTTTGATTCCTTGGATAGTTACTGGTCTATTCAGGTTTTCTGATTCTTCCCGATTGAGTTTTAGAAGATTGTATTTTTCTAGGAATATGTGTATTTTGTCAAGATTTTCTAGTTTGTTTGAGTAGAGTTGTTCATAGTATTTTTTTGATCCTTTGTATCTCTGTGGGGTCAGTTGTTACTTCACCTCTATTGTTTGTGGTCTTGTTTATTTGGGTCCTCTCTCTTTGTTTCTTGACAAGTCTTGCAAGAGGTTCATCAATCTTGTTTATCCTATCAAATAACCAGCTCTTGGATTCATTGATCTTTTGTATTGTTTTTGTTTTTGGTCTCTATGTCATTTTTTTCTTCTCTGAGTTTTATTATTTCCTTCCTTTTACTTACTCTGGGTTTTTATTGTTGATCTATTTCTAATACTTTAAGTTGTAGGGTTAGCTAACTTACTACTTGTTTTGAATTCATAGCCTGTAGTGCTATGAAATTTTCTCTCAGGATTGCTTTCACTGTGTCCCACAGATTTTGAGTGGATGTGCTTTCATTGTTATTTGTTTCCAGGATGTTTTTTTCTTCTTTGATCTATTTTATTACCCATTTGTTGTTTAATAACATGCTATTTAGTCTCTATATGTTTGTTTGTTTATGATTGTTTTTATTTTAGTTGATTTCTAATTTCATGCCATTGTGATCTGAGAAGGTGCTTGATATAATTTAAATCTTCTTGAATATGTCCTAACATGTGCTCTAACTATGAAAATGTCCCATGTGCACTTGAGAAAAATGTATATTCTGTAGCTTTAGGGTGAAATGTTTTGAAGATGTCAATTAGTTCCATTTTACTTAGTGGGTCATTTAAGATTGCTGTTTCCTTGTTGATTTTTTTTCTAGAAGATTTATCCAATGATGTCAATGAGACGTTAAAGTCTCTTACTATGATTGTGTTGCTATTGATCTCCCCTTGATATCTTCCAGAATTTTTTTAAATTATTGGATGCTTCTGAATTGAGTGTATATATGTTTGCCAGAGTTATATCCTATTGTTGTATTGATTTCTTCAGTATTATGAAGTGGCCTTCCTTATCTCTTGTTATCTCTTCCTTACCTCTTCACATTGTGGTCTATTTTGTTAGATATAAGTATTTCTATCTCAGCTTTCTTTTATTTTCATTTGCTTGAAGAATTTTTTTCATCCTTTCACTTTCAGTCTGTGTGAGTCAGTTTTGAGGTGAGTCTCTTATAGACAGCATATATATAGATCATGTTTGGTTTTTTGTCCATTCAGCTACCTTATGTCTTATAATTGGAGCATTTAATCCATTTATGTTTAAGTTATTATTGATATTTACTTGTTTATTGCCATTTTTCTCTTTATGCCTGTGTTCCTCCCCCCCCTCATCTATTTATTCTTTACAGCTATCCCTTTAGGATTTCTTGCATTGGTGCCTTGGTGGTAATAAGCTCCCTAAGCCTTTTGTCACCTGTGAAGCTACTAATTTCAATTTTTATTTCTAGCCTTGCTGGATAGAGTAATCTTAAAGTCCCTTGGTTTGCATCACTATGTATACGTCATTAATTTCCCCTCTGACCTGTGTGTTTCTGTTGAGAAATCAGTTGATAGTCTAATGGGAGATCTCTTTTTTAATTTCTTTTTTTAATCTTAATTGTTAAGATTATTACAGGTATTCCTCTTCTTTCCACCCATAGCTCCCCTCCTCCCAGTTCCCACTCAACCCTCTGTCCTTACCCGCCCCCCGCACTGTCCTCATCCACAGGTGTACGATTTTTGTCCATTCTCTTCCTGCATCCTCAACACCCTTTCCCCCCTGAGAATTGTCAGTCCACTCCCTTACTATGCCCCTGATTCTATTATATTCACCAGTTTATTCTGTTCATCAGATTTTTTATTCACTTGATATTTGGATTCACTTGTTGATAGATATGTATTTGTTGTTGATAATTTTTATCTTTACTTTTTCTTCTTCTTCCTCTTCTCAAAGGATACCTTTCAGCATTTCATATAATACTGGTTGGGTGGTGATGAACTCTTTTAGTTTTTTCTTGTCTGTGAAGCTCTTTATCTGACCTTCAATTCTGAATGAGCTTTTCTGGGTAAAGTAATCTTGGAGGTAGGTTCTTGCTATTCACCACTTTGAATATTTCTTGCCACTCCCTTCTGGCCTGAAAAGTTTCTATTGAGAAATCAGCTGACAGTCATATGGGTACTCCCTTGTAGCTAACTAACTGCTTTTCTCTTTGCTGCTTTTAAGATTCTCTCTTTGTCTTTTACCCTTGGCATTTTAATTATGATGTGTTTTGGTGTGTTCCTCTTTGGATTCCTTTTGTTTGGGGTTTTCTGTGTTTCCTGGACTTGGAAGTCTATTTCTTTCCCCAGGTAGGGGAAGTTTTCTGTCATTATTTCTTCAAATAGGGTTTCACTATCATGCTCTCTCTCTTCTTCTGGCACCCCTATAATTCTGATGTTGGTACATTTGAAGTTGTCCCAGAGGCTCCTTACACTATCTTCATATTTTTGGATTCTTTTTTTTTCCTTTTCCAGTTGGGTGTTTTTTGCTTCTTCATATTTCACATCTTTGACTTGATTCTTGTGGTCCTCTAGTCTACTGTTTGATCTCTGTATATTATTCTTTATTTTAGTCAGTGTATGCTCAATTTCTATCTGGTCCTTTTTCATATCCTTGAGGGTCTCACTAAATTTACCAGCAGTCTCTAGAAAGTTCTTGAAAAACCTTATAACCGTGGTTTTGAACTCTATATCCAGTCATTTGCTTTCCTCCATTTCTGTCATTTGTGACCTGTTTATTTGTCTCTGCATTTTGGCTTCTCCTCTGCATTGATAGAGTGGCTTTCTGTGCTAGGTGTCCTGTAGGGCCGAATGGCTCAGCCTCCCCAATTACCTGACATGGACACTCTTGGGGATTGTTGTTGGTATCACTGGGAGGAATTGACCTCCAGGCCACTTGGGTATGAGAATCAGCTGTGTCTACAGTGAGAGAACTTCTGTGCTGGAGATACCCTTATGGGGCAAGACTTGCTTCAGTGGGGCTTTGCTGCTCACTGAATCTGCTCCCTGAGTGTGTCCCTTATGTATCTGAGGAGTTGTATTCTGGATGATCCCACTCTGACCACTGGGTACATTGGCTCTTAGATCTCTAAGGAGGTGCTAATTTAGCCTTTGCCTGAGGCTACCCAACCTTTTATATGCAAAAGCCTCTGCATGCAGCTTGGGTGGGGTGGGGTCTCAGGGAATCAACAGGGTTGGATCAAACATCTTTGGCTCATTCTCAGCCCTGCCCTAAGAGGCACCAGGTCTCAGTGTCGCACAGTAATCGCTGCAAGCAACGCCAAGAGAAAGCTGCTCTGGAGTTCCTCCCGGTGCCAGACAGTTCAGCTTCTCCCAGTATGAGTCTGGATCCCCAGAAACTCTCCCAGAACTGGAGTTCAGAGCTGTCAGAAGCTTGTGACTCCCTCTGGATTAAAAAAGAGAACTGCATCAGCAGTTGCCAGCCCTTTCTGTAAGCCCTTTCCACACGCCTCTGTACCTTTACACTTTATTCCACACCTCCTCCAAGTCTCAGTGTGTTTTTCTCTTTCTAGTTGTAGAATTTTCACTCAGCCAGCCTTCCTGTGGTTCTGGGTGGTGTCATTTTTTTTCTTTTCGTTGTGGTTTTGCAATGGTTGTGTGAGACAGCAATTTTGGGTGTTTATCTATGCCACCATCTTGGTTTCTCCATCTTATTTCTTATGTGTCCAATATAGTACTTAGTGTAATGAGTCCTTTGAAGATAATAGATACTTACACATTCTTTACTAAACTTTCCAACTAAGAGGAAGCTCTAGTACTTGACATAGTCCCAGAGAATTCACATTCTGCCACTTCATCTTTCATAAGCAGTGACTTACTGTGCATAATCTTGAGGGGAGATGAGAACTTCTCTTTCATCTGAAACTCAGTCTTATTGTGTGGATTTTGTTTCATTTCAAGTTGTCACAAAGCTCCCTTAGGCATTCCTCCTGGTTTTAATTTTTTTTCCAGCTACTCCTCTGATTGGTTGTTTTTCCTACTTTGTCTTCTAATTCAAAGATTTGGTGTATAGCTTTTTCTAGGCTACTGTTGAAACCTTGTTCTCCCACCAGAATTGTTTTTTTGTTTTCCTGTGCTCTGGGCTGGCCAGGTGCTCCAGCAGCCCCCCGTGCAGCATCATCAGGTTCCCGTGGCTGAGGTGCGTGTGCACCTAATAGCTGCAGCACAGGTGCCAGCAGTGCTGCTCGTGCTCGGGCACATTCCGCTCCACCTGTGCTGAGCAGACGGCCTTGCAGGTAGCCTCCACCTGGGGCAGGAACAGGTCCAAGGCCGCTTGCAGCTGCCACCACTGCTGGCGGCTGTAGATGTGCCTGCAGCTGCAGAAGAAAGTCTGGTGGCACAGAGGGCAGTGCTGCGTGGGCACCATCAGCCATGGTGGGGGAGAAAATGGGAAATCCCTTGTTAGTAACTTTCAATCTCTCTCTTGCAACCTTTAAGATTCTCTCTTTGTCTTTTATGTTTGCCAATCTAATTACAATTAGATTAATTCTTAGTGTTGGTCTTTTCGGGTTCATCTTCCTTGGAATTCTCTGTGCTTCTTTGATTTGTGAGACTTTTTTCTTTATCAAATCAGGGAAGTTTTTTGTCATTATTTCTTCAAACAGATTTTCTATTCCTTGCTCAGCTTCCTTTCCTTCTGGCACCCTTATTATATGGATTTTGTTTCATTTCAAGTTGTCACAAAGCTCCCTTAGGCATTCTTCCTGGTTTTTTTTTTTTTTTTTTTCAGTTACTGATCTGCTTGGTTGTTTTTCCTACTTTGTCTTCTAATTCAAAGATTTGGTCCACAGCTTCTTCTAGGCTACTGTTGAAACCTTCCATTGTGTTTTTTTATTGTGATTATGTCATTCTTCATTTTCTGTTGATTCTCATTCATGTTGGTGAAATTCTCATTTAGCTCCTTATAATTCTCTTTGATTTATGTGTATTTTTCATCCAGACATTTGAGCATTCTTATAACCATTACTCTGAATTTTTACTTGCTTCCATTTCATTTAATTACTCTTCTGGAGATTCCTCCTTTTCTTTCTTTTGAGAATTGTTTCTTTATCTCCTCATTTTTGGGTCCAGTTATAATTGTTCCTCTGTCTTAGATTTAACTCCTATGCCACCCAGGTTTTTTTGCGGGTGATCCTATGTAGTTGGTGATTTGTGGGACCCAGTGGTGCAGTCTCTTAGATATCCTGAGCTGGGTGTTCTAGTGGAACCCACTACTTGAGTTATTTGGGTTCTTCTCATGAATTTGGGTCTTGAGTGCTAGTTTCTCATTTGTGGATGAAGTCTCCTCAGATGTCTGACAATGTGATTCACCCCTGACCTCATCATGCAAGCTGTTGTGGATGTGCACGTGGTTCTGGCTCTTCTGATAAGGGTTTCCTGAGGTCTCCCTGGCATGTAGCTCACTGTGGGCCCCAGAGTGCATGGCTTGGGTGGAGGGGGTCCTGGGGACCATGGCTGATGTAGTGGAGACTCTGGCCAGTGTGGTATGACTCTTGCCAGGGTGACATCACTCTATGAATCCCTTCAGGGGTCTCTGAGCCCATCGCCGGGATAGTGGGCATCCTGGAATCTGTGAATGAGGCAGCAGGATTCTGGCTGGAGATATTTGCACTTAACAACCACTGAAGGGCCTAGGAGCTGGAAGCTGGGGAGGCCATAGTTTCAGGGTCTGTGGTTGAAGCAGCATAACTTTGATCAGAGAGGAACACACTCAGTGACTTACAAAGGTGTCCAGGAGCCAGCAGCCAAGTAGGTGGGAATCACTGGGTCTGCAGCTGAAGCAGTATAGCCTTGGCTGAAGAGGTGTGCACTCAGCAAGTCTCTGAGGTGTCCAGAAGCCAGTAGGTAGAGAGGTGGAAGTCATGGCCCTAAGGCTGAAAGAGTGCAACTGAGATGTTCAGGAGCTGGCAGCTGGGACAGGAGGAGTCGCAGGTTCTGCAGGTGAAGCAGTGTGGCCTTGGCCCAAGAGGCATGCACTTAGTGACTCACTGAGGGATCCAGGAACCAGAAGCCAGAAATATGGGAGTCATGGGGTCTGCAGGTTTATGGGTGAGGCACCAGAACTTTGGCCAGAGTGGCTGCTGGATCCAGGGTAGTGTCTAAGGGCAAAATAGGTGGTGGTGAGGCTGGGCTCTTAGTTGTGGCAGCTCTCACTTGCCTTCAAGATGGCATGGTTTCTGTTCCAGAACTGTCCCACCCAGGGAGTTTCCACAGTGGTAGCAGTGGCTCCCTGTCCAGGAGAGCCTGGTCTGCCACTCCCAAGACTGGCCACAGGGAAATAGTGCTTAGGGATGGGGTCTAAACCTTAGCACTATTCTAAACCTTAGTCTTTTCCTTTGTAAAATGGGATTAATAAGAATTTTACAAGGAACAAATAATGTAATATATGACAAAGAATTCTGTAGCCTTTAAAGCACTGTAAAATGTTTTTTTTTGGTGTGTGTATGAATTGTTAGTTTGTTTTAATGTGATGGAGTGTGGTGATTAGGAGCACAACCTTTTAGAGTCAGACTTCTGTTTAAAGGCAGCCTTCACTATTTACTGACTTTGCTACCATGAACAGGTGATTTTAAGTGCTTTTTACCCAAGATTCATCAAATATAAAATGTAGATAACAATATCTATATTTTAGAATTATTAAAATATTAAGTAAGATCATGTTTGTTAAGCACTTAATGTAGTTTTTGATGTATCACAATAAACAGTGGGGCTTTTCTTATCATGATGGTTATTTTGCCTTCATTATAAGAACACTAGAGACCTGATGCATGAAATTTGTGCAAGAGTAGGCCTTCCTTCCCTCGGCTGCCGGCACCAGCTTCTTTCTGGCACCTGGGACCCGAGCTTCCCTCTGGCTGCCAACAGGCACCTGGGACCTGGGAAACCCTCATAGCCCCAGCTTTGTCTGGAAAGATGTCCAGTATAATTAGTATATTATGCTTTTATTATTATAGATTTGGGGCCCAGTGCATGAATTTGTGCAACTTGAAAGAAACTGTGGGCCGCAAGACTTCAGTGGGCACAGGGGCGGGTCTCCGCCCATCCTCTGGGCTGCCACCCGGTCCCTCCCACCATGGCCCTCAGTCTCCTGTATGCAGGCAGCCCTGCTCCTGCTGCTGCCACTCCCACACACTGACGACGCCAACCCCACTCTCACCCGCTGATGGTGCAGAGCAATTGGGGCTGGCACCAGCAGCAGGTGTGAGTAAAGCTGGTGCCATCAGTGGGTGCAAGTGGTGGCTGCTGGTTCCAATCACCCATTAGGAGCAGGGAGAGGTGGAGAATCCCTGAGGAGTGATTGGGGATGGCAGTTGTCACTCGCACCCACTAATGGAGCTGAGCGATCAGGGATGGTGATGTGCAACAGCAGCGGGTGCAAGCGGCGGCTCCAGTGCCAGCAGCAGGTGTGAGTGGGGCCAGTGCTGACAGCAGGTGTGAGTGCCAGGCGGGACAGTGGCATGTGGGAGCAAAGAATTTTCAGTAACTACCAGAGGCTTGCCCTGCTGACAGCAACCTGCACCCCTTCTCAGTCAGGTGCCCTGCTCACATGCTCCACCATCCCACCACAGCTGACGCCGGCTATGTTCTGCCCTCTGCTGCTTGTTGCTGATGCTCACCATGTTTTGCGTGTGCTTCTGGTAGCTAACACATGCCATAGTGACCAGTTGTTCGGTTGTTTGGTTGTTCAGTTGTTCAGCCATTCGCATATTAGCATATTAGCATTTATCCTATCTAATAAAAGAATAATATGCAAATTAGGTGTCACTCCATCACAAAGATGGCCACCCCCATAGCCACAAGATGGAGGCACCCATAGCCACATCCTAGCTAATAAAAGAGTAATATGCAAATTAGGCATCACTCCGTCACAAAGATGACCACCCCCATAGCCACAAGATGGAAGCACCCATAGCCACAAGATGGCTGCCCCATAGACACAAGATAACAGCACCCAGTATGGCTCAGCCCCGCCACAGAAGTGGTCAAGCCTGTTAACCAGGCAGCTGGTAGGAGAGGCAGGGGGCTGAGGGGCAGAACAGGTGATAAGAGGGGGCTGGGGGTCCCCTGCCTGGGCCAGAGGCCTTTGCCAGAGGCCTCAGGCATGGGCAAGGGCGGAGCCAGTGATTGGAGGGAGCAAGGGCAGAGCTGGTGACCAGAAGAGTATGAGGGTGCCCTCCCAGTCATAAGGCCTGGGCCAGAGGCCTCAAGCCTGGGCAGGGGCAAGACCGGAGATTGCAGGGGACTGGGCTCCACAGAGCCAGTAATCAGAGGGGCGGGGCAGAGCTTGCAATCACAGGGGTCTGGGCACCAATGGATTCAGCAAAGCAAGGATCTGAGGGTACCCTGCCTAGGCCTGTAGCCTCGGGCACAGGCTGCAGTGGGGCAGGGATGGAGCTGGAAATCACAGAGCCTGGGCAGGGGCAGAGCCGGTGATTGGAAGGACAGGGGCAGAACCTGTGATCACAGGGGTCTAGGTAGGGGTGGAGCCAGCAATGCAGGGGTCTGGGCATGGGTGGAGCTGGCAATGCAGGGGGTCCCCTGCCCAGGCCTGAATCCTTGGCCAGAGGCTGCCAGTGGGGCAAGGGCAGAGCAGGCGATGGCAGGGGCCAGGCTCAGAGCCAGTGATTGCAGAGGCCTGGGCTCTGTGAAGCCAGCTATCGGAAGGGCTTAAGGGTCTTCTCCCCAGGCCTGTAGCCTCGGCCAGAGGTTACAGGCCTGGGCAGGGGAGGAGCTGGTGATGGGAGTGAACTACAGAGGAAACACCTTTTCTGACCGCTCATTGGCTAAGCTCCCTGTATGCCATTGGTAATACTCTTAGTAACTTGGGTAATAAGAATACCTAAAGGCAATCTAGGGTTTTTCCATCACACTCCAAGAGAAAAAAATGAAGGTCCACTTATGGAGGGCTAAGAAATGTCATATCCTTCCCTAGCTGGTTTGGCTCAGTGCATAATGCCTCAGTCTGCTTACTGCAGTGGGCGGGTTAAATTCTGACCAAGGGCATGTATCTAGGTTGTAGGCTCCTCCCTGGCCAGGGCCCAGGTCAGGGCATATGCGTGAAGCAACCAATCCAAGTGTTCCTCTCACTTTGATGTTTCTCTTTTCCCTTCTCTTCCACATTCTCTAAAAATCAATGGAAACAGAGAGATCCAAAAAGCCAGTGTACATAATGGTCAGAGTGGGATACCCAGATTACAACTCCTCAGATCCAAAAGGGACACACTCAATGAGCACCAAAGCCCCACTGAAGTAAGTCTAGCCCTATAAGGGTGTCTCCAGCACAGAAGTTCTCTCACCATAGATGCAGGGAAGCAGCCAAAATGTGGAGACAAAGAAACAGGCCACAAATGATGGAAATGGAGGAAAGCAAATGACTGGATATAGAGTTCAAAACCATGGGTATAAAGTTTTTCAAGAATTTTCTAGCGACTGCCTATAAATTTAATTAGACCCTCGAGGATATGAAAAAGGACCAGGTAGAAATTAATGACTGAAATAAAGAATAATATACACAAATCCAACAGCAGACTAGAGGATTACAAGAATCAAGTCAAAGATTTGAAATATAAAGCAGCAAAAAAAAAATACCCAACTGGAAAAGCAAAAAGAAAAAAGAATCCAAAAATATGAAGATAGTCTAAGGATCCTCTGGGACAACTTCAATCAGAATTATAGGGGTGCAAGAAGAAGAGAGAGAGCAAGATATTGAAAACATATTTGAAGAAATAATGACAGAAAACTTCCTTTACCTGGGGAAAGAAATGGACTTATAAGTCCAGGAAGCACAGAGAATCCCAAACAAAAGGAACCCAAGGAGGACCACACCAAGACACATCATAATTAAAATACCAAGGACAAAAGACAAGGAGAGAATTTTAAAAGCAGCAAGAGAAAAACATTCAGGTACCTACGAGGGGGCACCCATATCACTGTCAGCTGATTTCTCAACAGAAACTTTGCAGGCCAGAAGGGAGTGGCAAGAAATATTCAAGGTGATGAATAGCAAGAACCTACCTCCAAGATTACTTTACCCAGAAAAGCTATCATTCAGAATTGAAGGTCAGATAAAGAGCTTCACAGACAAGAAAAAAACTAAAAGAGTTCATCACCACTCAACCAGTATTATATGAAATGCTGAAAGGTATCCTTTGAGAAGAGGAAGAAGAAGAAAAAATAAAGATAAAAATTATCAACAACAAATACATATCTATCAACAAGTGAACCTAAAAATCAAGTGAATAAAAAATCTGATGAACAGAATAAACTGGTGAATATAATAGAATCAGAGGCATAGAAAGGGAGTGGACTGACAATTCTCAGGGGGAAAGGGGTGTTGGAGGTGCATGAAGAGACTTGACTAAAGTTGTACACCTATGGATGAGGACAGTGGGGGAGGATAAGGGTAGAGAATGGGGTGGGAACTGGGAAGAGGGGAGCTATGGGGAGAAAAAGAGAAACAACTGCAATAATATGAATAATAAAGATTTTTTAAAAAGATAAAAAAAATCAATGGAAACATATCCTCAGGTGAGGATAAAAAAAAGAAAGAAAGAAAGAAATGTCATATCCTAAAGAAAGTTGTCATTTTTTCATGGTGAAGGGACTGGAGTTCGTGTTTATGAAAACACCTTGGTGGCTGCAGTGACTGGCAGTGACTGCAGCAGTGTGATGATGGGGCTGGTGGCTTACCCTGGTTAGCCTGGTCGACTCCCACAAAGGGAGGCCAGACAGCGGCTTAGACCCGCTCCCTGCTCCCCTAGCAAGGAGTGGGTCCTAGTAGGGAGTGGGCCTAAGCCATCAGTAAGACATCCCCTGAAGGCTCCCAATATGTGATAAGGGGCAGTCTGGGCTGTTGACCCCCCTAGTGCACAAATTTTGTGCACTGAATATATATATATATATATATATATATATATATATATATATATATATATATTGATTCAGAGGATATTATTGATTGAGAGGATATTATTGATTGAGAGGATATTATTGTCCTCAAAAGTAGGCTACTTAGACTTAATTTATCTCCTTTGTTATTCACATTAGGATTTTTATCTTTAGTGATAAATGCATATAAAATTATCTTACTTTAGTGTTTAGAACTATTTTTAATTGTTTGAAAATCTACAGTATCAGCTTCTTATATCAGCAGCTGAAATATTTCATTTTAACATTAATTCTTGAATTCAACCAAGAATTTCTCAGGAAAATCATGGAAGTATCAGTCCTCAGAGATTATTCCAAAGCTTTTCTTATGTCACAACAGACTTAAAGTATTTTGAGAAAACTTAAGAGCTTTTGCAGATAAAACAAAAAACTTCCAAATAGTTTCCTGATATGATTGCCAAGGTCATTCAGGGGACTATTAAGGAGATATACACCTGCATTAGAGTGGGAACTCCAGGAGATGCCATAATGGCTGTGTCTTTTATGTCCACATGTGGCCATTCTGAAAACAATGTGATTTCTGAGCATAGAAAAGTATTTCTTCTGTGATAGAAAATTAACTATAGTTACTTTTGCTCATGCATCCATAATCAGCTGATAGGCTGCTGGGAACTGGCTGCTCTTGGATCATCTCAATTGGGAAAATCATTTTCTGCAACATGTGGTTTCTTTTATTAGGCAGGGTTTTTTCATGATAGTTCCAGGAAGCAAGAGGTCAAGTGGAAAAGTGTACTTACTGTTGAGGTCTTGGTTTCAAAGTGACATGATGCTGCTTCTTCTGCATTCAGTTGGTAAAATAGAAAGGAAATCCTGCTTAGATAGAAGAAAAGAGGGAATAACTCCACATCTTGATGAGAGTAACTTAAAAATCACATTGCAAAGAAAGAAACAATTGATCACAGCCTTTTAGCAATCCACCATGTATGTTATAACTGGTAAATGAGCCATAGTAATTTATTTCCCTTCTTACAGTATGTGAAAATTTCTGTTACCCTACATTCTTGCCAATATCTGAAAAAACATAGTTAATTTTTTAAATCAATCTAATCTAATAAAAGAGAAACATGCAAATTGACAGCACCTCTGCTACACCCCAAGCCATGCTGGGCAGCCAATCAGAGCAACTATATGCAAATTAACCCAATGAAGGTGGCAGCTGGCAGCCATGGAGGTGGAGCAAGCAGGAGGCTTGGTTGCCCTGGCGATGGAGGAAGCCAAGCTTCCCACCTGCCCTGGCCACCTGTGACCTCCTCTCAAGGCAACAAAGTTTCAATTATAGAAGATATATAAATCCAGATCCCTGCTTCCAGCCAGTCTTGCTGGGAGCTGTGGTCAGCCTGCAAACAGCCATCAGCCCCTTACGCAGGCTGGCCATGCACCACAGCGGGGACCCCCACCCTGAAGTGGCTGTGGCCAGCCTGTTAACAGCCATCAACCCCTCCCCCAGCTGGCCACACCCTCACACAGACTGGTCAGGCACCCCAGGGGTGACACCTACCCTGAAGGAGCTGTGGCCAGCCTGCAAATAGCCATCAGCCCCTCAACCAGGCTGGTCAGGCACTCCAGTGGGGACCCCCACCCATAAGGGGATGTGGCCAGTCTGAAAACATCCCTCAGTCCCTCACCCAGGCTGGCCAGGCACCCCAGTGAGGCCCCCACCCTGATCCGGGACACGCTTCAGGGTAAACCAGCCAGTCCCCATCCATGCACCATGCCTCTATCCTATATAATAAAAAGGTAATATGCAAATTGATCCTAACAGCAAAGCCACTGAGAATGACTGGTCACTATGACACACACTGACCATCAATGCAGGAGCTGCCCCTGGTGGTCAGTGTGCTCCCACAGGGGGAACTCTGCTCAGCCACAAGCCAGGCTGATGGCTGCCAGTACAGTGGTGGTGGTGGGATCCTCTCCCGCCTCCTCAGCAGCACCAAGGTGTCTGACTGCAGCTTAGGCCTGCTCCCTGCTGGCAAGTGGATGTCCCCCGAAGTCTCTCGGGCTGCCAGAGGGATGTGTGACTTCCAGTTTAGGCCTGATTCTCCACGTAGCGGGCCTAAGCCAGCAGGTGGACATCCCTCGAGGGGTCCCAGACTGCAAGAGGGCACAGGCCAGAATGAGGGTCCCCCCTGAATGCACAAATTTTTGTGCACTGGACTTCTAGTCTAATAATAAAAAGTACTAGTATCACACTGAGTTTTAATTTTTATGTCCTTATTGTTACTGTGGCTTAACATTTTTATACATTTAATAGAAATTTGTGTTTTTTCTAAAAATTTCCAGCTTATATCCTGGTAATTTTTAAATAAGAATGTTTGACTTTGGTTGTTTAAAAAGCCCAGCACTCAGCACTAGAACCAGCCTGCCTTGCTTCACAGCTTGGCCTCACCTGAGCACTTCCAAGCCCAATACAAATAGCAGCCATCTGCAGATTACTCAGTAGCTCCTACTGGGTGGCCCCAGGCAGTGGCTGACTGCACCTTCTAGGAGGTCCCTGAGCCAGTGCACGTGATGGACAGCTTCAGACCTACTGGATTACAACTCTACATGTCCACAAGTGACATACTCAAGGGGAACATTCAGTGAGTATCAAAGTCCCACTGAAGCAAGTCTTGTTCCATAGGGGTGTCTCTTGCACCACAGCTCTTACCCTGTAATTGCACCTGGTACTTACAGCCAATTGATCTGGAAGTAAATCCTCCTAGTGACACCAACAGCAATGAAGTCTCAACTATAACAAGACTGTTAACACAGCCTATACAGGGTTGCACCTATAGTACTCAGCTTAGGTGACTGAGGAGGCTGAGCCACTGGTCCCTACAGGACACCTACTACACAAGGCCACTCTACCAATTCTAGGAGACATCGCGGTTCTACCAAATATATAAAAACAAACACAAGGAAGCAGTTAAAATGTGGAGACAAAGAAACATGTCACAAATGAAAGAATGGAAGAAATCTCTAGAAAGAGAAATTAATATAATGGAAGCAAGCAAAATACTGGATACAGAGTTCAAAACAATGATTATAAGGTTGCTCAAGGATGTAAATGAGAACTTCAAAGGACTCAAAGAGAGCTTCAAAAGACTTAGTGAGACTTTCAAGGATCTTAGTGAGAATATCAAAGACATGAAAAGGGGTCAGCCAGAAATTAAGCATACACTAACTGAAATAAAGAATATACTGGGATTCAACAGAAGATTAGAGGATTCTGAGAATCAAATCAACAATTTAGTATATTAAGTAGAAAAACACACTCAATCAGAAGAGCAACAAGTAAAGAGAATCCAAAAATATGAAGATAGTGTAAGAAGCATCTGGGAAACTTCAAACATACCAACATTCACATTATGGGGGTGCCATAAAAAGAAGAGAGAAAGCAATATATTAATAACTATTTGAAGAAATAATGACAGAAAATTTCTCCTACCTGGTGAAAGAAATAGACTTACAAGCCCAGGAAGCACAGAGAATTCCAAAGAAGAGAAAACCAAAGAGGACCATACTAAGACACATCATAATAAAAATACCAAGGGTTGACGACAAAGAGAGAATTTAAATGCAGAAAGAGAAAAACAGGTAGTTACTTATAAGGGAACACCCATACAACTGTTAGCTGATTTCTCAACAGAAACTTTGATAAGAAGGAGTGACAATAAATATTTAAAGTGATGAATAGATAGCAAAGTGATAAATAGATATAACCAAAATTACTCTACCCAGCAAAACTATCTGTCAGATAAAGAGCTCACAGACAAAAAAAGCTAAAGTAGTTCATCTCCACCAAAACCAGTACTACATGAAATGTTGAAGGGTATTCTTTAAGAAGAGGAGAAGAGGAGGAGGGGGGGGGGAGAGGAGAAGCAGAAATGAAGAAGGATAAAAAATATGAACAGTTGAATCTAAAATTCAAAATAAATGAACAAGGAATATAATGAACAAATTAACTGATGAATAAAATAGAACCAGAGGCATGGAAACATGGAACAGATTTACGAATCTCAGAGAGAAGGAGGAGGAGGGGTGGGGAGAGATTAACCAAAGGTCTTATAGTCCTGATAGTCATACTAGAGGCCTGGTGCATGAATTTCACTTGGCCTGAGGGATTGGGCCAAAACCGACTCTCTGACATCCCCGAAGGGGTTCCAGATAGCGAGAGTGTGCAGGCCAGGTTGAAGTACCCCACCAGTGCATGATCAGGGCCGGGGAGAGATTCGGGAGGTTGGCCAGCCAGGGAGAAACCGCAGGAGGGCTCCAGGGCATGTCCGGCTCGTCTCACTCAGTCCTGATCAAACACACCCCAGTAGCAAGCTAACCTACTGGTTGGAGCATCTGCCCCCTGGTGGTCAGTGCACATCATAGCGAGTGGTTGAGTGACCTTATCATATCATTAGCATATTACACTTTGATTGGTTGAAAAGACGACTGGACAACCATACACTTAGCATATTAGGTTTTTATTACATAGGATATGCATTATCTATGGACACAGACAATAGGGTTGTGAAGGTCTGGGGCAGGGTGAGAACTGGGTAGAGGTGGGCAATGAGGGGATAAAGTGGGCCACTTGTAATACTCACAACAATAAAGATTTTTTTTTAATTAGAAATTTATACTAATAGTAGTCATCACACATCATGCCCTAATGTTGTCACAAGATGGCCATCACAAGATGGCCACGTGCAAAATAGAGGTGGGGCCTGGTGGTGGAGGCAGGTTTCAGCAAGGGAGGGCAGTTGTGGGTGACCAGGTTGCCAGGGGAAGGGAGTTGTAGATGACCAGGCCAGCAGGGGAGGGCAGTTGTGGAAGACCAGGTCAGCAGGGGAGTGGTTAGGGGGTGATCATGCAGGCAGTCAGGTGAGCAGTTAGAAGCCAGCAGTCCTGGATTTTGAGAAAGATGTCTGACTGCAGGTCAAGGGGTCCCAGATTGGAGAGAGTGCAGGCCAGGCTGAGGGACATCCCCCTGTGCATGAATTTTGTGAACTTGGCCTCTAGTAAATAAATAAAAAGCCTTAGAAAATCAAATAAGTCTGGTGTTTCCTAAATTTGGATTCTCTTTTGTTTTCAGATTATTCTTTCTACATTTCTATGTATGCTGTATGATATTTTTCTTGTATCATTTGGATATAGACGATGAAACACAATTAGGAAAGTCATTAACTGTATCTTTCCTGAAAAAAAAAAATAGGCTATTCAAGTTGATTTTATTCATTTGATAGTATTTACTGAGAATTTTCAATGAATCTAAAACCATTCGGAGAAAGAGGAAGTGCACTGAGTCTAATATAGCTATATATTTATATCTATTTCTCTCTATCTCCTTCATAGAAAACACTAATTCTATTGGGGAATTAAAACTCAGAGTAGTAAATAAGACAAAATAAAAACATGAAGCACTGGATGTTTCAGAATACAAGTGCTGGAAGAATCAGAGAAGGAATAAGTTAGTGAAAAAGGTGTTGGGAGGAGACAGAACAGAATCATGTGCTTTGGAGTCAAATAAATCTTATTAAAAATCCTTTTTCTGATGTCACTAAGTAGTTATGTAACCTAGGGGAACTCACAGAGCCCATAAGCCTCAGTTTACTAATTTGTAGAATTGGACTACCACCTACCTTCCCGGATTTTGCAAATAAAGAATAGGATAACATATGTAAAGCATAAGTGTCTGGTATATCAGGGGGCTCAATAACTTTTATAATTAAGAAAATCATAGAATATATGTTCAGCTACACTCTCTGGAAACAGTTAATCGATAATAAGTAACAGTGAACACCTAAGAGCCAGGCATTCTAAGTACTTTCCATTTTTTTTTCTCATATAATGTCTACAATTGTGTGATAAGTACTATCACTTTCATATTATAAAAGAAAAAAAATATTCATAGAAGTTTCTCAAGTTTTCCAAAATTGTACAAGTAGTAAACATGGGATTTGAGTAGGTCCTACATGTAATTGACACTGGAGAGGTTTAATCTTTATTCAGGATCAGAGTTTGTTGTCCTAAATTTGAATGCCACAGCTGATTTGTACATACTTTTTCCATCTTTAGTCTTCAATTCATTTTTCAGTTTGAATATTATTTAAGAGAACAAAAGGCCTGTTTCATAAAGTCAACTTCTTAATGAATACCAGTCTGTTCTTTGATTCTGGCATAACCTGGTAACCCCATGCCATTGCTGATCTCAACTCAACTGATTGGGGCCCTAGGAATAAAAATCAGGCTACATTATGTTAAAGCCTTCTCCGGGGACTCTCCATGATAAATATTCCTATTAGCCTGCGAGAGCAAATGCATATTTATTTAATCAGCCATATATAAGAAGTTGAGTCTGAGTATGATTTTGGCCAGGCCAAAAATGAGATAATAAATATAAGAGAAATAAGACACACTAACACTGCAGTTCACTGTACAGACTAAAAAAGACCAGAAATCCTGTCCAAAAAGTACTTAAAAATAGGAGAACATCAAATCAACTCCATACAAAGATACTATAAAAAGAAAATAGAATAACGAGTATTTTCCCCCTAAAACCAAACAACAAAGTGGAAGAAAACTTAAATACCAACACTCCAAACTGAACTAAATATTCTTAATAAGCCTTCTAAGATATTAAAATATCTACAATAAAAAACTCTAAAACTAAAAATGGACAAAACAACAAACAACAAGAAGAAATGTAATAAGAGGTGATTAAATTCAGAAAGAAATTCAAGAATCAATTATTAGAGGCCACAAAGAGCAGAGTTAAATGGAAACATAATAATAGACATTTAGGCAGGAAAACAACACAAAGAAAATGAAAATGAGACAGGAATAAGTTAAAAAAATGTTAGAGGAAGTGTAGAAAAAGTGATCAAAGAAAGTTCTGTTTCATTATTTTTTTTCTTTTGTAGGAACTCTTTTTTAAAAGATATCTTAATGCAAATAAGAGAAAATTTAAGTCTGCTTGTTGAAAGAGTTGACCAAGTACCTGGAATTTGTTATGATAATAGCCATGATATATACACTAGTAAAACAAAGAAAAATCTTAGGGGCCTCCAGGCAAAAATGTCATGTTATCTATAAAAGTGAGAAAGTTAAACTGGGATCAACATCAAATTCATCTAGAACAACACCTAAATGAAGGAAATAGTGGGGCAACATTTTCAAGAAACTCAAGGAAGTGTGAGCCAAGGATTTTTTTTTTAGCTGGCTGAGATGTTCTTCAAGTATCAAGACTATATATAAAAACAAAGTTTCTAATATGCAACAACTCAAAGATTACTGTACACACAAGTATTTTCTGAAAGATCTTAGATGAGCTTATCCAACCAACAGATAACTCAGGAAACTTGGCAAATGATGATGATATAATATATTCAAGTGTAAAGCTAACAGTATAAAAGCAGAGGTGGGGACATTGGTAAAGAATAATAGCAAAAGCAGCATGTCCCATAGATTAGAAAGAACATACCATGTTTTCTGGCAACTGGGTGTATAAGACGACTCCCAACTTTTGAGAAGATGTTCCTGGGTTAAAAAATCCAGATGGAGACCATATGCGGCACAAAAAGGAGCCAACCAGAGACACTTGTGGTCTCCGTCAGGCTCCATTGAAATGAATGGAGTGAGGCTGTTTTTGAGCTCCCCCCATGGTATGTGGTGACCCTAGATTTTCCAGTCCGGCTGGGAAGTTTCAGCACCCGCCCTATAAGACGACACCCAAAGTGTAAGATGACTCCCGACTTTTGAGAAGATTTTCCTGAGTTAAAAAGTCATCTTAAGTGCAGGAAAATACGGTAGCTGAAAATGAAAGGAAAGAGAAAATAATAAAATCATTGAGTCGTTTACAGTTTGGTATGAAAGGATAACATTTTAAACTGACAGGCAAAATAGTAAAATAAGGAAAAAAGTTAAATAAGGAAAAGGGAGTAATGACAGTATAAATGATAAAATATGGAATACCCACTAGGACAAAAGTATAATTCTTCCTAAACACCAAAATAGATATTTTAAAGAACAATAGAGACACACCAACTAAAGAAAAAGCAAAGTAAATGTGGAAGCCCCTTTCACATCCAGCGTGGTTCAGGTTTCCCATTCAGGGTTTGTGTTCTGGAGAAGGCTGCACACAAAATGAAGAGAGAGACTAGAAAAGAATTAATTTTGGAGATGAGGAGCCAGGCGAGAGTTCACCTCTAGTGGGAGAGACTGCCACTGCTCTGGCCTTGCTCATTGCTTTTTATTTAGGCTATGGGAAACACCCATATCCTTTAGGCAGGAAATTCCAAGCAAGAATTTACATGTAATTAAAGGTAGAGGTTTGCTTTAACTAACAATGTTTCAACTTAAATAATGGGTGCATAGCTCTGACCTTTCAGAGCAATTAAGGTTGGTGAAAATGATCGGTTTCCAGCAGTAAATATAACATAATACACATAAAATAATATGACAGAATTGAGGTAAAACATATTAGTTTTATGACTAAATGTGAGTGGGTTTAACTTATTAAAGAAAATTAATTTTCAAAATTGGTCCCTAAATCAAAACCTAACTCTGTTACTTACCAAAAAACATAGCTAAATCACCTCTGTTTGAAGCCAAAAAATATTTGTCAATGAATGTTGTGGGCAGAGAATATTTGTAATTCTATGTTATGGCTACAGTGTTCCCACCTACCACAGTGCTTGGCACACTGAAAACATTTAAAAATTATCCGATAAGTGGATGAATGAATGAAAACTTCGTAGTCTATAAGATACTCATCACCACAAAATGGCATCAAAGTCAAGGATATAATCTTAGATATAAAAATGTTAATTTTAATTATTACTGGTTCTCATTTATTTGCTGTAGAGAACACATTAATTTCTGTAATTACACAAGTACATTGGGAGAGTCATTTGCCAACAACTGTCAACCTGGAGAGAGAGTCTGGGCAGTGAGCTGTTGGAGCCTGCCGTGACCATGTTCCTGTTGAAAGTTTTTATCAACAACTGAGATGAAGATGTTGATGCAGTGGTAATAATCATCTGACTGACAGGAAGCTGGAGGGATCACTCTTATGTAAGGATCTCATTCAACAGTGTAGAAGGTTGGATCAAATAACAATACACAATTTAATAAGGAAAATAGAAAGTACTGGACATAGGTCCCCCAAATATAATTAGACAATATGAACAGAATGAGGGACCAGAATGATCAAAACATGTGAAACACTTGCAGTAAGTGTTCTGTAATTAGAGGCAATTATGAAACAATGTGGAAAATGCCATAAAGAGCCTTTACCATATGGAAAGAAATACAAAGGAAAGTTAGAATGATGTTCCTCATAATTGTGGTGGGCACTAAATATGTTAGATACTCCAACCCAGGAGTACTGAATGCCCATGGACTCAGAGGAGGACTGAAGAGAGATTATGAATGGGATTGAATAAATTTCCCCTCCTAGAGGGAAAAAAAGAACAATAGGAAGTGCATCTATTCCTGCTTATAACCTTTATTCTGTAATTCTCTTTGACTCTAAATGATAAAGCATATTTTCTATGAAGAAGTCAAAGGTACCTGAAAAAAGATACATGGTCAATTAAAAATTATTCTTCTTTAGATTAGATTGTCCATCAACTTTGTGTCAGAGAATGAAGTGCAAAAGTTCTCATAAAAATTTTAGCTTACGGTAGACACATTTGATGGTTCCCATCACTATTGGCAGCAGTGTTCACAGCAGTCAGAGTTGTCTTCTCTCGGTTATGAAATAATACATTCATTGATTAAAAGACTGCATGTTCATAAAGAGATTAAATTTCACACCAGAATATGGTATTGCTTTATGAGCATATGGCCACAGAATTGAAAAGCTGACTTGAATTTTAAAATATAAGGAAAATTTAAAAATTGTATGAGGTCTACATTTATTAACTCTGTGACTATGGGCAAATAAGGTAAGCTTCCTGTGCCTAAGTGCCTTCATTTGTCAGATGAAGATAATAATGCCTACTTTGCATGGTGCTTGTGGGAATAAAATAAGAAAATACATAAAAGCCCCCAGCGCAGCAAAAAGCACAGTTAATAGGAGCCACTGACAAAACTGTGACCAAATCAATTGTCATCTTTCAGCATGGAGAGCTGTGGCTGCTTGGAACTGGGGTCCAGGACTTAAATAGCATTAGCTTTGCAAAATTTGAATGACATTTAACTTCAGTTTTCATGAGAAAAGTATGCATTAATCCCAGTCACTTTCTAAATCAATATCCTAGTGATGTAAAGGAAGTGACATCAGTTTTTAAAAATTACTTGAATTAGAATTTCCATTTTAAGTAAGAATCATTAATGAATAATACTTATATTTGCTAAAGGCTACCCTGGAAGTATCTTTGGCATTTCTGTAGTTACTTTTGTCAGGTCACTGAGTACTATTTAGTACCAGCTTATTGTCCTGCCTAAATGATATGATCATAGTGCAATGTACCCATCTACTTAATTATTAGTTATCCAATTATTAGGTGTTCTGAAGGGTTAATTATGTCCAACTATCTGAAATCAAACTCAAAGGTGTTTCATTAAATACACTAACTGCGTGTCCCAGGTAGAAGAGCTAGGAGAGAGGTAAAATATGGTTGAATTACTTAAAGGGTTTAAGAAATGACCCTGATAGAATATCCACAGGGATTAGAAGATGAAATTTATTTCATGGGTTAGCATTTGGGAGAAATTGCTTAGCATTTGTCACTGAAATGGTAAATAGAATCTCTGATTTCTGTTCTCAAGAAAATGCACTTGGCTCCATACTTTCTCTACTAGCATACTTACCCCTTGGCATCACAATGTGAAGGAATAGGCTCAGAACTTTGCATTTAGCTTATTTGGTAAGTTAATTGTACTCTCATTCCTGGACTAGTCAATAGTTCAAAAATAAACATAGCAGCACTTGTTAAATATGTAACATGCAGCTCGAGCTGTGTTTATAACAAATGATTATTATTTAGTATTTACGTATTACTTTGAAAGTATTTCAGAATAGTTCTTATTTATAATAAGTAGTCAAATACATAACTGGGCTCAATGGTTAAAAGAAAAATAAAATTCTGATTTTCCATCGAAAGGTGGAAACTCAGGAAGAGAGAAAAATATTGATGTGTTTTTGTATTGAAAAACAATGTATTGGGACAAATACATGTCTCAAAAGACACGACTGAAAGTTAATAGATTAACTGGACCAAAATTCAGCCTGCACCCTGAAGCAGGCTAAGGTTCACAGAAGTCTACCAGCTGCTCTCACTTCACGGACTTTTGGGCAAAAAAAGTGGAGAAAGCCTGGTCTCTGAGAACATTTCTGCCTCTAGGAAAGAGCAAAGACTTGTGTGGTGAGCTCAGGGGCTTTCCTGGTCTGACCACCAGCATGAAGAATATAAGAGTGAAACCTGTCTCTTTAGTTAGCAAGGGTCTATTGTAACATATTTGGCTCTAAGGAGAGGTCACTTGAATTTCAAGGGCGACTCAAGTCTTGAGATCCAGTGGGGATGAAGGGTGGGATCCATGAGTAGATCTGCTCCTTGCCTATTAGAGGGCTGAGGGTGACACTACAGCGTGTAGTTTGGGAAGGTCTGGGTTGGTGCTCTCAGGAGGTACTACATGAATGTACCTTGGCTTTCATAATCTTGACAAAGGCGTCAAACTATGAAGTCACATCAGAAAGTGTTTACGGCTGAGCCACACCTCACCTCTCAGCCTTGCACTTTGCCTGGCTCAGACCTAGCCCCATCAACGGTCTCTTCGGTGCACCATTTGATCCATCCCAGTCTCCCGACAGCCACTGCTGGGGACTGGGGAGGTTCAGGGATCTGCTCAAGCCAGAGGCACAGAGGTAGCAGCGTCCTCAGCTGGTGTAGGAAGGGCTCGGGGCGCAGCCTTGGCGGGTGCTCCCTGCCAAGAAGGGCGGGGCGCGGGGCGCGCACGCGAAGAAGCAGAGCGCGGGAGGGCGTGTGAGCGGAAGAGCTTCGCGAGAAGGGAGCGCGCCCGCTGCCACCGCCCTCCTCCGGAGAGAAGCTGTAGTGAGGCTGTGCGAAGACCGCATTTCAGAGGACCGGCCACAGCGCATCCCTGCAGCAGCAGCGGAAGCTCAGACGCCAGCGCTCCCTCCGCCGCTGCAAGCCAGCTCCAAGCCCCCCACTGCCCCGCAGCCCGACCGCGCCCAGTCCGGAGGGGACAGCACCAGGAGGCGGCCCTGCGAGAGGCCACAGAGACCCCCAGCAGCGTCTCTCAGCAGACGGGTGCGTGGTTTGTCGGCGTTAGGGAAGGGAGCTGCGGGGAGGGCCGGCCGCGGGGCTCCTGAGATAGCGGGGCGCTGAGGGCAGGGCGGACGCCTGGCTTGGTCGGCCGCCGCCCCGTCCGGTCCGCTGTTCCTAGAAAGGCGCTTCCAGCCTGGCAGCCCGGGGCGGTGTGTGCGGGCGGCCCCCGGGCTGCTGGCACCTGCCTCTTTTGTCTGGTGCCACCGGGCTAAAAACGGGGAGTCGGAATAGCGTGCCCTCACCTAGACCTCTGCTTTCGCTGTGTTGTTAGTGGCGAGCCAAGGCGGAGGAGCTGGGCTAGGTGTTTGTCATTATCATAACTCGCCACGGAATGAAGAGCAAGTCTGCGCCTAGAAGGAGTGACCGGGCCAGGCCTCTTATTGTGTGCTCTTCTGACGCCCGGGAGGGAGGTGTGCGCTGGAAGATAGAGCGATCTGTGCTGCAGTGTGGGTGTTGCAAGCACATTTGCAGGGCCTCAAGTTCTTTCGGAGACAGTGAAGCTGCTTATACACAAATTAGTACCTGCAGTGCTAAAAGCACGCGGAGAGGAACCGGCAATTTCCTCCTAGAGGGAGCACAAGCACAGCCCTGCATTGCCCCACAAAATGCATAGCCCATGGACATGGACAATAGGGTGGCGAAGGGGGTGGGGGGTGGGGAGGTGAGTAGGGGTTGGACGGAGGAGGCTGACTGGTAAAGGTGGGGGGAGAATGGAAGGCATCTGTAATACTGTCAACAATAAAAAATAATAAGTAAAAAAAGAGGCTGCATTTGCAAACCAGTTGTGCTAGGAATCCCTGCTGGATTTGACAAGGAGATGCTGGTAGAAGATGGAGCAAGTGAAAGGTTTCATTCAAACTGGCTCCTTCTCTCCACACCTGTGAATGCATGTCCAGATTATGGTGCACACGCGTTGTGCCTCCACACTGCAGACTGTTCCCTGAATACGTTTTATGAATGTTCCCAAATAAATGTTTCAAAATAAATCCTTTGAAAGAGAAAGGAAAGTAGGCCAGAGTTTTAACTACTACAAAATGTAAATAGATGTGAGCTGGGAGGGATTTTAAGAGAGGTTATTTGTGGGAACATTATGAAGGATTCACATGCATCCTGTGAATTCACATGCATCCAGGGTGGTGCCTGCATTCTGAAGGTGTGTGAGTGGCCTCTACTTCTAGCCTGTCCATCTATCTGTACTCTAATCCACTGGCAGAAATATGCCTTGAGACTTCCAGGTGCAGCAGCAATTTAGATGTGGTAGTATTTATGACAAATTGTGCCTTGGGATGTGTGTGTGTGTGTGTGTGTGTGTGTGTTGGATGAGGGGGAATCATGAAAACAGAAACTTACAAGCTCATCTAGAGGATGAACACAGGTTCCTCAAAATGGTGAGAAGTCCCACAGAATAATGAGGATGCTGATTTGTTGGCCTGGCAAAGTTTATAGGAAAATCTGGGTAAAAGCCATGATCCCCTTCTTCCCCACCCACGTGTGTGATCTTTGTGCCTAAGCAGTATAGATACTTTCTTGGTGCCACAAATATGTGGCTTAGACCCTTAGCTACCTATGGTCTGCAAACACGTAGCTGTGTGCTTTAGCCAGCTCCCTGTGCAGAAAGGGGGAGCTTGTAGAGACCCAGGGAATATCCTTGGTTCAGATATATGACTAAGCCCACTGGAGAGCTGAGCCAGCCATGGCAAGAGAAACACACCTATTTTGGTGCCTAGTGGTAGCTGTAAGCTTGAAAATGATTTCAGTTTGAGTGTGGCTTTTGTCACCAACATCAGTGCCTACTTTTGGACAGCCTCAGGAAGGACAGTAGATGATATGTATGGTCTTTGCCCTGATTGAATGAATGTGTAGTCTAGTTTGAGGATATATGTAAATAAAATAAACAAAATCAACTTTTTTTTCTATTTATTTACCTCTTTGTGTGTTTTTTTTTTTCATTTGCTGTGGAATTCTTGGCTTTAAAAGCCTGTTCCCTTTAAGGAATTCCAATAATTGCTACAATTTTTGGTCTTTGCAAATTGTGATTCAACAAGAGCCCTTTAAAACTAGATTTGCACTCTCTGGTTGCACATCTGTGCTATCCTTTGCTAGGGTCCTACTTGCTTTCTTTGGTTTCATATAGATTTTGGGGAAACTCCAAGGGTTGTAGGGATGATCTCTGGCTTTAAAAAGTAACAAGATATTCAAAAGCCAATCTGACCTTTATGATTTACAAAGTTTGATGAGTTTAGTGAATTGACATGAGTACTGGCAGTATCATCTCCCCAACCTCATTTTAGAAGACAAAGAACTCCTTTTAAAAACAAATTTATTTTTAAAAGTAGGAGCATTTATGATACCATAGGCAAAATATTGGTTCTGTTATTAAATTAATAGCTTCCTGAAGGATGGGTTATACAACTGATAATTGTTTTGTGGTGATATAACTTCAAAATCAATAAAACCAATTCATATCTACCTACTTATATATGCTATAACTTTTCCTGGAAAATACAAACGAAGAGGCATGAGGTAGTTTTCATATTTGGAAGAAAAAAATACATCCCAGATTTAAATCACATTCCACTGCCTCCTCCCCTACCCAGTTGGGGTCAGCAATAGACTCATGAGCAGGTGAAGGAAGACATTAGAGGCTTGCTGATCACTGTCTCCTCTTCAGAGGTCTTCAGCAGTTAAGTAACCTGCCCAAGGTCACAGAGCTAGTTAAGAGTGAGGGCTTAAAAAAGTCCCTACTTTATATGCCTAAGGGGTCTAATCTCAGGAGGTCTAGGCCTCTAGAACAAGAGAGTATGGGGCAGCAAGGAGTGAGTGCCAGTTTCAGAGTCATACAGAGAAAACCTGGGTTTAAATCACAACTCCCTCAATTATGACTTTGGGACCCTGGATATATCCCATATTCACCCTCAGTCACAATATTACCTACCTCATTGGATCATCATGAGATTTAGAAGAGAATATTTAGCATATTACACAACTGGTTGCTGAGTAATAGTGTTGGGCACATAGTAGACATTCAATAAATATTACCTTTTCCCATTTCATTCATTTCACAAGGAACATGCTTTTGAGCATAAAGTTTTAGCCAATGGATCAGAGGTCATGGAAAGGCCAGGGAGGCTTGGCAGAGATTTTGGTTAGTTTGGACTGACCTTGGGAAAGGGGACATTATCCTTGTGGTGGGATTTTGGGAGTACTCATAGGTTGTTGTCCTAAATTTTCCATTTCTCGTATATTTTATTTCAACATTCCTGAAATGTTGTCTTTAGAACTTCTTTTCTTTGAATTTAGAGGTTTTCCCCCCACTTTCTAGACTGACCTGATAAAACATGGATCCCCCAAAGGGACAACACCCAAAGCCTTTATCAACTAAACCCTTAGTAAGGATAAATTGATTTCAGGGGCAGCTTGCTGATAACAAGGCTCTACAGAAAGTAAAATGGGGACCATAGAGTGCAAGCATATCTTTCAGAATATCGTGAGTGGAAATCATGAGGACTCACCAGGAACCTTCCTTACCAGAAGGCAGAGATTCTATTCCACTAGTTCTTTCTTTGACAGAGTCAGGAACAGAAAAACAGTTGTTATTAATACAAATGTCAATACTTATCACATACTAGATACTATCTTAAGTGCTTCATGATTAATATTAACTCTGAAGTAGGTATGATTATCATTGCCATACTTGGTTAAGGAAATCGAGGCTTGAAGATGTTGACCAAGGTTGCATAGCTAGTACCGGGTCAAGTCTGGATCAACATCTTGATTGTCCCAAAGACAGAGAGAGCCTGAGTGGAAGGAAAAGCAAAGCCCTTTATCCTTTCTTCTTCTTCTTGTTTTTGTTGATCTCTCCCTTCTCCTCTCTTCCTCCTTTTTCTTCTTTTTTTAATCTAATTTTTCTGAAGCAGTAAATGAGTTATGGTGAATTCAGGTTTTAAAATAATTTCTATTGAATATGTGAATATATTGGAAAATCTTCCTTAAGTTGGTAAAATTTACAGATTGATTCCATTTGCTCTCCATCTGGTCTTGGAGACCATAAACACTAAGTATTGTAGACAATCTGATTATGAAATGCTGCCCACTGTCTTTTTCTCCTGACCCACCACCTCTCTTTAGCTCAGTGGTTCCCAACCTTTTTTTGGCCATGCCCCACCTAAGCATCTCTAAAATCCTGATGCCCTGCCCCCCCCCCATAACATATAATTGTTATTATTCAAAATGTGAACTCCTATTCACATGGAGGAAGCCTAAAGGACCATTAACTTTGTCTAAACAAGCTTCCAAAAAACATGGCATCCATGAAAGAGAAAAATAAAACAAAAGGATGGTTGAAGTACTGAGGAAGAAATCACTAAGAAATCATGGGAAAAAATCTAATCTAATAAAAGAGTAATATTGAAATTGACTGTTTCTATGGGATGCGTAAGCCACGCCCACCAGCCAGTCAGAGCAGCTGTATGCAAATTAACCCAGCCAAGATGGAGGCCGGCAGTCACAGAACTAGAGTAAACAGGCGGCTTCTGTTGCACCAGGAGTAAACTGTCTGCCAGCTGGCTGGGCTTCTCCAGGCTCAGGCAACAACATAGTTGCAACATTGTTTCAATAGAAGCCTTGGAGCTGAAGCCAACAGGAGGCTTCATTACTTGCCTAGGACTCGGCTTAAAGGAACAGTGTATCAATTATAGAAGACAAATAAACCCCAGAAACCTGCTTCCAGCCAGCCTTGATGGGACATAGGGTCAATGAGAGCTGTGGGCAGCCTGAAACCCTGAAATCAGCCCCTCACCCAGGCTGGCCAGGTACCCCAGTAGGGAACCAAAACCTGAAGGGACTGTGGGCAGCCTGAAAGTCTGAAAATGGCCCTCAGGCCTGCACCCAGGCTGGCCACACCCCAATGGGGTGAGGGATCCCACTGGGGGGCTTGGACAGCCTACAAACAGCCATCAGTCCCTCACCCAGGCTGGCCAGGTACCCCAGTAGGGACCCAAAACCTGAAGGGACTGTGGGCAGCCGGAAAACACCCCTCAGCTCCTCACCCAGGCTGCCCAGGCACCCCAGTAGGGACCCAAAACCTGAAGGGACTGTGGGCAGCCTGAAAACGGCCCTCAGCCCGTCACCCAGGCTGGCCACACCCCAATGCGGTGAGGGTTCACACTGGGGGGCTTGGCCAGCCTGCAAACAGCCTGCAAAAGAGCCCCTCATCCAGGCTGACCAGGCATGCCAGCAGGTGGACATCCCCAGAGGGGTCCCAGACTGCAAGAGGGCATAGGCTGGGCTGAGGGACCTCCCGAGTGCACAAATTTTTGTGCACGGGGCCCCTAGTAGTAATATAAAGTGATATGAAAAAATAGCAAATAAAGTTTCAAAACATAGAGAACTGAAATGCATAAATATATCACTATATTTATAGACTGTATATGAGACACCTAGAACCACAATAAATGCAAAAAATTCACTATTAATGACTCATTTTCAATTTGCCCCCTTAAAAATCAAATTGCCTCCCAGTGGGGCGAGTGCCCCACATTGGGAACTGCTGCTTTAGCTGAATGGTGGTGTGAAACCTGACTTCCTGCCTGACACCAGGATTAGCATACTGCCCTGCAGGCAGGCTGGAGCTTTGGAGTCAGGCAACCTGGGTCAGTGCTCTTGGTTCAAACATTCCTCATCTGGCTTAGGTTGGTAAATTTAGAATTTTTTTTCTCTGTTTGGTTTCTTCATCCGTAGATAGGAATCATAATACTTTGAAAGATTTGCTGTGCCTATCCTATCTAATAAAAGAGTAATATGCAAATTAGGCATCACTCCATGACAAAGATGGCTTCCCCCATGGCCACAAGATGGAGGCGCCCATAGCCACAAGATGGCTGTCCCCATGGACACAAGATGGAGGCACCCATAGCCACATCCTGTCTAATAAAAGAGTAATATGCAAATTACGCATCACTCTGTGATAAAGATGGTCTCCCTCATAGCCACAAGATGGCTTCCCCCACAGCCACAAGATGGCCACCCCCATGGCCACAAGATGGCGGCACCCAGTCCAGCTCAGCCCCGCCACTGAAGTGGTCAGGCCTGTTTGCCAGGCAGGTGGTGGGGGATGCAGGGGGCCCGAGGGGCAAAACAGGTGATCAGAGGGAGTTGGGGTCCCCTGCCCAGGCCAGAGGCCTTTTCCAGAGGGCTCAGGCATGGGCAAGGGTGAAGCCAGTGATCGGAGGGGTATAAGGGTGCTGTATCCAGGCATAAGACCTGTTCCAGAGGCCTCAGGCCTGGGCAGGGGCAAGGCTGGAGATCGCAGGGGCTGGGCTCCACAGACCCAGCCATCAGAGGGACAGGGGTGGAGCCTGCAATCACAGGGGTCTGGGCACCGGTGGAGCTGGCAAAGCAGGCGTCTGGGGGTCCCCTGCCCAGGCCTGCAGCCTTGGCCAGAGGTTACAGGCCTGGGCAGGGGTGGAGCCAGTGATGGGAGTGAACTACAGAAGAAACACCTTTTCTTAACGCTCAGTGGCTAAGCTCCCTGTATGCCACTGGTAATATTCTTAGTAACTTGGGTAATAAGAATCCCTAAAGGTGATCTAGGGTTTTTCCACCACATTCCTGAAGAAAAAAAATGAAGATCCACTTATGGAGGGCTAAGAAATGTCATATCCTTCCCTAGCTGGTTTGGCTCAGTGCATAATGCCTCAGCCTCCTGACTGCAGAGTCTGAGTTCAGTTCTGACCAAGGGCATGTATCTAGGTTGCAGGCTCCTCCATGGCTGGAGCCTATGTGAGGGCATATACAGGAGGCAACCAATCAAAGTGTTCCTCTCACTTTGATGTTTCTTTCTGTTTTTCCCTTCTCTTCCACATTCTCTAAAAATGAATGGAAACATATCCTCAGGTGAGGATAAAAAAGAAAGAAAGAAAGAAATGTCATATCCTATGCAAGACACATCTTGAAAATGCCTAAAGAAAGTTGTCATTTCTTCATGGTGAAGGGACTGGAGTCTGTGTTGATGAAAACAGGTTGGTGGTTGCGGTGACTGGCAGTGGCTGCAGCAGCGGGGTGATGCAGCTGGTGGCTTCCCCTGATTAGCCTGATCGCCTCCCACAAAGGGTGACCAGACTGTGGCTAGGCCCACTCCCCAAGGGGAGCAGGGAGTGGGCCTAAGCCATCAGTGGGACACCCCCTGAGGGCTCCCAATATGTGAGAGGAGGCAGGCTGGGCTGAGGAATTTCATGCACCAGGCCCCTGGTCTAATCTAATAAAAGAGTAATATGCAAAATGACCCACACTCTGTTACACCTAAGCCATGCCCACCAGCCAATCAGAGTGGCTGTATGCAAATTAACCCAGCCAAGATGGCGGCTGGCAGCCATGGAGCTAGAGCAATGGAGGAAATTGCCTGCCTAGGTCTACTGGGCCTCTGCTCAAGGCAACAATGTTTCAATTATAGAAGCCACAGAGCTGAAACAAACAGGAAGCTTTGTTGCCTGCCTAGGTCTTGGCTTAAGGCAACAAGTTTCAATTACAGAAGATAAATAAACCCCATAAACCTGATTCCAGCCAGCCTCACTGGGACTTTGGGTCAATGGGAGCTGTGGGCAGTCTGAAAACAGCCCTCAGCCCCTCACCCAGGCTGGCCACACCCCCATGGGGTGAGGGTCTCCACTGGAGGGCTTGGCCAGCCTGTAAACAGCCATCAGCCCCTCACACAGGCTGACCAGGCACGTCAGCAGGTGGACATCTCCTGAGGGGTTCCAGACTACGAAAGGGCACAGGCCGGGCTGAGGGACCCTCCCAAGTGCATACATTTTTGTGTACCGGGCCCCTAGTTGGAAATAATAGTTGTTCAAAGCCTGATACATTGTTAGGTGGTCAGTACAGAGGAGCTGTTTCTAATAAAACTAAAGTTGATTAATAAGCTACTCACACTGGGCCTGCCTCTTCTTTTTCTTTGCTGTCTTCTTTCCCTTTCAACTTGATAATTTATATGAAATATATCATCATTTCTAGCACTGTTTCCACCAGCTGCTCTCAAGCTGAGTCTCTCAAATTATGATCTTAAATAACATAAGTGTGTGTCTTTGTTTTTGTTGTTGTGCCTCATAGATTCAACTTGAACTTCGTCATGTCCTTTGGCAGAGACATGGAGCTGGAGCACTTTGATGAGCGGGATAAGGCGCAGAGATACAGCAGAGGGTCACGGGTGAATGGGCTGCCCAGCCCCACACATAGTGCCCACTGCAGCTTTTACAGAACCCGCACACTGCAGACGCTCAGCTCCGAGAAGAAAGCCAAGAAAGTTCGTTTCTATCGAAATGGAGATCGATACTTTAAAGGGATTGTATATGCCATCTCCCCAGACCGGTTCCGATCTTTTGATGCCCTCCTGGCTGATTTGACCCGAACTCTGTCGGATAATGTGAATTTGCCCCAGGGAGTGAGAACAATCTACACCATTGATGGGCTCAAGAAGATTTCCAGCCTGGACCAACTGGTGGAAGGTGAGCATTATGAGATAGCTCCCCAGTGACCTTGAAGAACAGTTCTTACATTTCCACATTGCGCTAGCCATGATCTTTAAGAGCAGCATTCTGCCTTGTGGTGCTGATTCTTATTGTTTCCACATATTTGCGAGCTCATGTTGCTGTACTTACCATAGTGTAAAAAGAAACAACAACAACAAATGGTATTAGTTCAGCTAACTCATGGTAATGAGTTGAGGGAATAAGTGTCTTAGTTCTACAGCATACTATATATATTTTTTCTCACACCTATGGTACATTAATTTTAAGAGTCTATTTTTTGTATCTTTAATCATATAGCTCATCTTCATTTCTAGATAAAAATTGAGCTCTTGCTATCACCACATCTGAAAATGCTTGCACTAAAAATAATGAATTGATCATGAAATTTTAGAGTTGAAAAGAACCTTAAATAGGTACCAAACCCATTAATTTTATTACGGGAGACTGAGGTCCAGAACAGTCAAGTGACATGTCTATGGTTAAATAGTAGCGAGTGGTGATGTTGGACCAAAAATAAGGTTTTCTGGCAATTTTTTTCAATATGATGCTTCCTTTTAAGTTTTAAAGGCTTGTTATCTTTCTGTGGTGTTTGAGGATACAAAGGAATTGTTCTTTTCAGTTTATTTATTAAGTACAAAATAGGTTAACAGTAATTATCTGTTTAGATGTGAAACTAGGACTCTGGGTCCACTGGTGAGGCTTTGTGTCTTGTGCAAGCAGAGTATGTTTCCTATTTTGAGCTACTCAGTCCCAGCCTGTTGGAGCAGAGCAGAAAGCCTCTAATCACCTTAGAAATCTTAACCAAAGGAAAATGGCTTAGAGAGAAATAACTGGCATTAAATTCAAGCTAAAGTGTAAAACAAGATAGCTGATCCTCTTTGGAGAGTAGGTTTTTCTAAGATTGAGGTCTCAAGGTCCTGGTGAAGTAATACACAGCACAAAAGAATGTGGAAAAGAAGTTTAAAGGTTGGAAGTGCTTGATTTCACCTTTACTCCAGATATATTTGCTCAGGCCCTGATGTCTTATTGGATCCCAGAGGCATCCCTTGCAAGTACTGATCTCTTTCTCTCTGGTGCAGATAACAGGAAGCATCTTTTTCATCCTTACTTCCCTCCCTTCCCTGCCTATCTCTCTTTCCCCTCATGCAGTTTTGGATTGCTCTGCCCTGACCACACACAGGCAAGCCCTCTTGTCCTTTGGAGGCAGAGTTTGTATGTGACTTAAGGATGAGGGCTTCTGTGTCTTTCTCCCATTTTCCTTCCCTTTATCCTTTGACAGTCATGCCAGTGCAGTCACAGTATGACTGGACTTTCGAGGGTGTGGAGAAGCCTGGGTTTGGTGTGTTTATTTTGTGGGATTTCACATCTCTTTTTGATGATTTGCCATCCTGCCAAGATATCTGTAGACTTGGCCTTTTTCCTGCTATTCAGATGTTGGAACTTCCAGTAAATTAAAGGGGAAGAATGAACATGAAATCTTTCTGTATCAATGTTGTCCTTTTCATGACATTGGAAAACACAAGGATAAAGAAAACATTTGATGGGACATTCCAAGCGATATGGATAAAGATCAAATGCAAAGTGAGGTGCATGGCTAGTCACCAGGCTGTCCCTTTGAGGGCTGATGGTACTGTAGGGAAAATATGCCAAGATCTCAAAGCACATAAGCATATGCTAAGAAAGCCAGGACTGATTTCTCACTCTGTTCTACAATCACATGCGCAATATCTCTGATGGGAGGGACACTTCAATCAGACCCCCGCCCCTCCCCCCCCCTCCCCGCCAAGACTCATCTTTACTGAGAAGTGGCCAGAGATATTCCCACGATTCCTATCTATTAAGAAAGGGGTGTGAGAAATGGGAAATGACAACAGTACTTTACATTCAGGGGCCAACAAAGTCATGGCATGCTTCCCACAACTGTCAGTTTTTTAACACAAAAGAATGCCTGCTGTGAGAGACTGCTGTCCTGACAGAATAACAATAACTCACCGTTATTGAGCATGTATCTTGCATACATGAACACGCTTAATTCTCACAGTGATTCTAGGAAGTGCTGTTATCACCCTAAAGTTAAGATATGAAAAGTGAGGTACAGTGTGATTAAGTGATGTGCCCCAAGTCATGCAGCAAGAAATGGTAGAGTTTTAACCCAGGAAAGCTGGTGCCAGAGCTTGCGCTCCTAACTGCCAACTAATAGGATACTGAATGAGGTAGTCATAATGACTTTTAAATAAAATTTTATTGTATTAGCTTCTTCTTGAAAACAAATGTTTTAAACCTTTCAGGAATGACAGATACTGCTCCGAGAAACACTTTAATATTTTCATTTGCCTCCAAATACTCTTCTTTCCAATCAATGTGAAGTAACTACCTGTGAATATTCTGATGTTAAATAAATTTCTTTTGAAAAAAAAAATACCTTTTATCTGATTGAATGAATGCTAATTTCAGTATAGTATGTTCATATATTGGCTGTATTTTCAAACAAATTCAGTTTAAATAATTTTTTCTCTCTTGTATATCATTGACAATTAGCATGCAGCTCCACTTAGTGTTAAAATATCTGGAAATTAATTTAGATTTGCCTCTTTACCAATTACATTTTTGCTTAGCCTGTTAAACTGCAAACAGTTGCTTCATATTCATCATTAGGTTCATATATCTTTACATACTAAATTTGTATAAACCTCAATGCATGTTATTAGGTTCTAAGTTCCCTTCCAATATGATGATTTTAAATATGTTTAGTGGGTGTAGTGACAAATGTATTTAACTTGTAATTTTTCTAAAGTTTATTCTTTCTCACTTATCTCAAACAAAAATTCTGAATTACAATGACATGTGAGGTTCTTTGTTTATAACAGTTTTGTGATCACTTTTACTGTTTTATTATTATTATATACTTAGGGGCCTGGTGCACAAAAATTTGTGCACTTGGGAGGGCCTGTGCCCTCTCACAGTCTGGGACCCCTCTGGGGATGTCCACCTGCTGGCATGCCTGACCAGCCTGGGTGAGGGGCTGATGGCTGTTTGCAGGCTGGCCAAGCCCCCCAGTGGGATCCCTCACCCCATTGCGGTGTGGCCAGCCTGGGTGAGGAGCTGAGGGGTATTTTCAGGCTGCCCACAGTCCCTTCAGGTTTTAGGTCCCTACTGGGGTACCTGGCCAGCCTGAGTTAGGGGCTGATGGCTGTTTGCAGGCTGGCCAAGACCCCAGTAACGTCCCTCACCCCATTTGGGTGTGGCCAGTGTGGGTGATGGGCTGATTGGTGCTTTCAGGCTGCCCACAGCTCCCATTGACCCAATGTCCCAGCAAGGCTGGCTGGAAGCAGGTTTCTGGGGTTTTTTTATTTTCTATAATTGATGCACTGTTCCTTTAAGCTGAGGCCTAGTATTGAAACCTCCTCTGCTTCACCTTGCGGCTTGTATAATGAGACAATGTTACCCTTAGTAGTCAGGCCAGGCCTGCTGTTTCCTTCAGCTCCCGAGGATTCTATGATTGATACTTTATTGCAAATATGTTTTGCCTTGAGCCAGGATAAGTGGAGCCGGTAGCAAACAGTTTCATTTTCACTCCTGCTGCAATGGAAGCTGCCGTTTACTCAGGTCTGTGAGTGGCGGCCTCCATGTTGGCTGGGCTAATTTGCATACAGTCGCTCTGATTGGCTGGTGGGCGTGGCTTACCCATCCCGAAGAGACAGTTAATTTTAATATTATGCTTTTATTAGTTTAGATAGATTATTATGCTGAAATTTGTTTCAGTGTATTGAGAGAGCTGCTATTTGTCTGAAGTATGCATATGTGAGTGTGTATATGTGTTTGTGTATGTATGCTTGTATGTATGTCTATCTATGCTTGTATGTGTATGTACACACATGCACACACATACTCTTTTTTAAAATATATTTTATTGATTTTTTTACAGAGAGGAAGGGAGAGGGATTAGAGAGTTAGAAACATCGATGAGAGAGAAACATCGATCAGCTGCCTCCTGCACACTTCCTACTGAGGATGTGCTTGCAACCAAAGCAATTCCCTTGATCGGAATCGAACCTGGGACCCTTGAGTCCCCAGGCCAACACTCTATCCAGTGAGCCAAACTGGCTAGGGCGCACACACATACTCTTAAGAGTAAACAGTGGATGACATTCATAGTTGTTTGCTCTAAATGGACTTATATGTTTTTAAAAACATGATGCTCAATAAGGAAAACTGAATTGCAAGCCTATTTTTGCAAGTAATTGACTTTGAAATTTGGCCACATTTTCCCAGTATTGCCTCTCTTTCCTCAATTTTGACACTATTTATATTCTACTGTAAGTATGTAAATGTTGTGAAGCAAGGCCCTTTGTTTAGTGACTTTGTTTATTGTGTTTTCTGCCATGCATATTTACAAAATTTTATATAATCATGTGTGTCAAAGTTTTTATTTATGGCTTGATTTTTCATGCCTCTTGGGTCCTCTGTATGCTGAGATTAGAAAATTATTCCCCTCATTTTTTATAGTGTTTTTATTTAAAAATTATTTATTGATTGACTGATTGTAGAGAGAGGGAGGGAGGGGGGAGGGAGAGAGAGAGAGAGAGAGAGAGATTGATTTGTTGTTCCACTTATACATATACTGATTGGTTCTTATATGTGCCTTGACCAAGGATTAAACCCACAACCTTGCCATATTGTGACAGTGCTCTAACCAACTGAGCTACCAGGCCAGAGCTTTTACGCTTTTATTTTTTTTAAATATTCTAATGGAAGTCATGTTAGTACAACATGTGAAGTAGGGATTCAATTATTTTTCCTAGGCTACCTTCCTCATTTTTTATTTTAATTCTGAAATTAATTAGGACTAATAGAAGTGTCATAAAGAGAGGGAGTTCCCATATGCCTTTCACCCAGCTTTCCATAATGGAACATCTTACACAACCATGGCATAATTATCAAAAGTAAAAATTAACTTTGAAATAATGCTAGTAACTAAACTACAAGCTTTATGAAGCTTTCATCAATTATTCCATTATTGCCCTTTCTTTTAGGGTTCCAGAATCACACATTGCAAGTAGGAATCATGTATCCTTCATTTCCCCCAAGAGTGACAATTATTCAACCTTTCCTTGTCTTTAATGACTTAAAGATTTTGAAGAGTGCTGGTCAGTTACTTTGTAGAATGTCCCTCAGTTTGGATTTATCTGATTACTAAGTTGAAGTTATGAGTTTGTAGCAAGAATTCCACAGAAGTGATGCTGTGTCCTTTTCAATGCATCAATTTCCAGTGTACATGATATGCTGTGTCTCATTACTAGTAAGATTAACCATGATCAGTTGGTTAGGGTGGTATCTGCCAGTTATCTTCACTCTGAAATTACTATTTCCCCCTTTATAATAGATAAATATTGTGAAGAGAAACTTTGAAGCTATGTAAATATCATGTTTCCTTCAACTTTTGCCCACTTTGGCATTTATTGGTGAATGTTGCCTGTAGCAATTATTATTGTGGTGTTTCAATGTGACTTTCTGTTTCCCTTTTCTTGCCTCACCTTTAAACACTTTTCTGTTGTCACCGAGTCTCATTATTTAAATCATTCTTTTAAGGCCAGTTACTTCCAAATCAGACCTTTCTTTTGCGTACTAAACATCTGGATATATTTAACGGGTATTCTAATCCTTAATCCTTTAAAAGTTAACATGATAAATGTGAACTCATTCTCTTCCATTATCTAGGATTTATTCCTTTTCTTGGGTTCTGAATATCATTAAATGGGGTCACCATCTAAGTTAACATCACCCTTGACTTTTCCTTCCCTGCCTTCCTCAAATCTAAGCTGTCATCAAATTCTTTTGATTTTGCTTAAGACATTTCTTCAATTTGGTCAGTCCTCTCCACCACCATTATTAGAGTTTTCAAGTCCTTATTACTGTTTTAACAATGTTACTTAAAAAATTACATATATATACATATATATATACACATATATGTGTGTGTGTATGTGTGTGTGTATATATATGTGTGTGTGTGTGTGTGTATATATATATATATATATATATATATATATATATATATAATTGATTTCAGAGAGGAAGGGAGAGGGAGAGATAGAATCATCAATGATGAAACAGAATCATTGGTTGCCTCCTGCATACCCCACATTGGGAATTGCAACCTGGGCATATGCCCTGACCATAATTAAATCATGACCTCCTGGTTCGTAGGTCAACACTCAACCACTGAGCCATGCTGGTTGAGCAGTGTTATTTTTTTTGAGTGAAGAAGTGATACTTTTTTTTTCTACAGTGCCCAATGTAGAAAATTTTGAAAGTTGAAAAAAGAAAAAAAAGAAATAACTCCTCATATTCCTACCATTGGACTCTTGTTGTCTCTCCCCTATACTATTAGAAGAGGCTCCTAAGGTAGTTTTTCTTTCCTTTATAGAATCTGTATTTACTCTTGCTCTTCCATTCCCATTATAGCCTCTCTTAGATCAGGCCCTTTTGGACAATCTTCCAAAAAGTTTTCCTGCCTATAAACCAAGCCATAGACAAACCACTTTAGGTCATATCTTCGCTTCATAATGGCTTTCCTGCTAACATATAAAATAGACAACATCCTCAATTTTTAATTGCTTCTCAGTGAATCCTCTCCTGTCCCTTCCTCTTATCTTGGCCTTATCTCCTATTATCTGTTAATACACTCTGAACTGAGCTTAGCCTCAGCTGCTCTTTTTCCTTGTGCTTTCCCAGTCTGGACTTCCCTCTCCATAAGGAGGATGAGATGAGTGCCCTTTGTAGGGTGCATGGCCTCATAATTAAGTCAGGGTTCTGGAGTTAGACCATCTACATTTAAGTCCTGACTCCACCTTTGCTAGCCCTGTGACCTTGACCATGCTAACTATTTGTCCCTCATTGTGCCCAGTGATAAGTAGTGTGTTTATACTTAACTCATAGGATTGTGGTGAGGATTAGAATAGGATCTGCTACATGGAAGACATTCAGATAACCTGTTCTGCCAATAGCAAAGATCTCCATTCCCATTACCTCAGCCTTGCCTTGATCTTGCTGACCTCTCAAACCCAGAGCTCTTTCATGAGAAGAACATCATCATTTGCTGTCTCTACTTCCTCAACTTCCAATCACACTTCAAGCCCTTGATTAGCATTGTAATGTACTTATTTACTTTATATCAAAGTCTCTAGAAGTTAGGGAGCCACTGGAGTCCTCACTGCCTAATATGGTGTTTGCAAGTAATAAATATCATTGGAAGAAAAAGGAAGGTGAGAATAGATGGATAAATTAATGAATGAAAGCAATCTGGCATCACTGTCCAATTGGCCATTATAGGACCATATGTGGCCTCCTAAAAGCCAGGCCAGTGATCTCTTAGGAATCCTTATCTTCACTTGCTGTTCCTGGAGCATTGAATGCTGATGCTGATGTCTGGATTTATCCCAACCATGTACTTTCCACTCCTTGATTTCCATGGCTTTAGGCACCTGATTTCACTCAGTTCCCTTCAGTGGTTCCTCCATCTCAGGGCACTCTTTAAAAACCTGGATTTCCTCTTGTCTATCTGGGTGTGGTCTCACTGAGCATTTTCTTTAATCCCCATAGCTGTGGCTGCCACATTCATCTCCCTCCCAAACTCCAAATCTATATTCCACTGCTTGCTAGGAATCTCCAGCTTGTTGGCTTCTAGGAGAACTTCAAATTCAATATGTGCACAAGCACATTAATTTCCTTCCTTACCTAATTTAAACTTGTTCCCTTTCTTATTTGATCTATTGTGGTATATGGGAAGTTGGCCAAAATAGAATTTTCAGTGTCACATTCCATTGGGCCCCACAACCAATTAATTGGCAATTCTGTCTCATTCTGTCTACTAAGTACTTCTTATAGCATCCACTCCTCTCTGTCCCTAGTGCAGGTGTATAAATTTCTCCATCTCTTTGTCTTCCATTGAGTCATTCCTCCACATTGCAGCCTATGTGATCTTTCTAATACATGGGTATGATGCATATAAATTTAACCTTGCTTCTCACTGCAGTCTTATTCTATCTGTTCATTAAATTATTTTTATTTTATTTTTTGAGAAAGACATATTAATATCTTACCATCTTGTTATTGTACTGTATAGGAGAATTTATCATTATGATTATTACTAGGGGCCCAGTGCACAAAAATTTGTGCATTCAGGGGGGGGGGGTCCCTCAGCCCAGCCTGTGCCCTCTCCCAGTCTGGGACCCCTTGGGGGATGTCCACCTGCTGGCATGCTGGGCCAGCCTGGGTGAGGGACTGATGGCTGTTTGCAGGCTGGCCAAGCCCCCTAGTGGATACCTTCACCCCATGGGGGTGTGGCCAGTCTGGGTGAGGGGCTGAGGGCTGTTTTCAGGCTGCCCACAGCTCCCATTGACCCAACGTCCCAGTGAAGCTGGCTGGAATCAGGTTTCTGGGGTTTATTTGTCTTTTATAATTGAAACTTTGTTGCCTTGAGCCAAGGCCTAGGCAGGCAATGAAGCCTCCTGTTTGCTTCAGCTCCATGGCTTCTATAATTAAAACATTGTTGCCTTGAGCGAGGCCCAGTAGGCCTAGGCAGGCAATTTCCTCCATCGCTGGTGCAATGGAAGCCTCCTGTTTCCTCTAGCTCCATGGCTGCCAGCCGCCATATTGGCTGGGTTAATTTGCATACAGCCGCTCTAATTGGCTGGTGGGCATGGCTTGGCTGGTGGGAGTGGCTTAGGTGTAACGGAGTGAGGGTCAATTTGCACATCACTCTTTTATTACATTAGAAGATGTGAAAAATAAGTGTTTTTTTCTCTTTCAACAAACCATTTCATATTGCTATGTGAGTACTTTAAAATTCTTCCTTTTTCTAATTATTTTCTTTTCTAAAGTTAAAAAAGCTTTCTTTGTTGAGGTGTAAACCACTCCATGCTTTTGTTTTAATTAGTAGCTTAACAAATAGTATATAAACTTAACAAATAATTAGATAATTGTGTATCTCTGAATAGCACAGAATTCTGACAGACCAATTTCACCAATTAAAATCTTCTTGGGAAATGTTTGGGATATTCTCACAATGAGATGGAGCCAAAGTGATTTTACTGGTAACTACGTAGCTAGAAACAATGAACACCTTATAATATAAAACCTGCTTACTGATTTCTAGTAATTTCATTTAATATAAAACCTGCTTACTGATTTCTAGTAATTTCATTTTTTAATTTTCCTTTCAGGCTTACTACAGCCTCAGATGTTTTTCATCTGTAGCAATTTTGTATTTGTGATCACTTTGACCTTCACTATCTTATTTGATCTTTATTAAAACCTGATGAAATAAAAGTGACCACTGGGATAACCTTCACTGATAGAAAAATAAACTACCCTCAAGAAGATTGGGGGACTTGCCCACAGTCACATTTGTGGAGAGGTTAGGTATTGAGGCCAGACTTCCAGTTCTATCTTCCCTCTGTTACATGCACACTGTCTCTCCACAGAGCCTTCAGAAACACACAGTTCTTACACTCTCTACATGTTTGTTTTAAAATATGTTTTTTATTGAAGAAGGGAGAGAGAGAAAAACATTGATGTGAAAGAAATATTGATTGGCTGTCTCCCACATGAGACCTTACCAGGGATGGACACCAAAACTTGGGCATGTGCCCTGACCCAGCATCTAACTAGTGACTTTTTGGTACATGGGATGATGTTCAACCAACTGAGCCACAAAGGTCAGGGAGCCCATGTATATGTTTTTGATATCTGCATAAATAGTGAGAATAGCATAGTTGGGGCCAGTCATGATCTGGTAGGTGGATGGAAATGGGGATTGCTAAATTGGTAATATTTGTACCACTCCATAATGTATAAACACACATTGGACTATATTTTATAACATTTGTAAATATTTGATAACTTGTGTAACTGTACTTTTCTATTTTTGAAACCCTAGTTCAGTTTTTTTACATGAATACTTACCCTGTCTCCTTAGATGCTTGCACTATGAATTTAAAAATAGGAAAAGGCTTTAGATAAAAGTAAATGGGCTATGTAGGATTAATCCTAGGTCACTTTACCTGCAATTATGAATGCTTTTTATTTATTTTTATTTTTAACTACTTCCTGTTACACAGACATATTAACACAGAAAAATCCATTATAAAATCTTTAATTTCAAAATGCTTTGACTAAATTTATGAAATATGTATATTTAAGATCAATCATTTTATAATTTGTCATTGCTTGGAATGTATAGTAGGTTTTTTTTTTTTTTGAGTGATCCATATCTACTTAATAGTCTGAGTAATACTCTCTTTGAATAATTCTCTACTATGGAGTACTTTTTAATAAAAAATTATTTATTTTCTTTTTAGCTTTATCAGGGTATAATTGATAAATAAAATTGTAAAATATTTAAATGGCAAATTTTGAAAGGATTCCTCCTATTTTATCACCTCACATATTTTATTCTTTTTTTGGTGAGAACATTTAAGTCTATTCTCTTAGAAAGAACCTCTCTTTTATACTACATAGTATTATCAACTATAGTCACCATACCATTAGTTCCTCCATTCTTCTTCATCTTATATAATTATATTTGTTTTAGATTGATTTTATGAAGCTGCGGTTTGTAAATTGACCATTCTCAAAACCTTGTAGTTATAAACAGTTGTGAATTGGCTTCCTATTGTGTGTGTAGATGGGAGAAGAGGGAGGATGATTATTCTGCTTGCTTTTGTAATTCTACTTGATTTTACAAAATGTTTAGCAAACATTCCCATCAAATTTATAAATTGCATAGCTATTTTATTTATTTTATATTTTTATTGATTAAGTTATTATATATGTGTCCTTATCCCCACATTACCACCCCCATACCGCCACTCATGCTGTCACCCCCCTGTCGTCTGTGTTCATTGGTTAGGCCTATATGCTTGCATATAAGTCCTTTGGTTGATCTCTCCCCCTTACCCCCACCCTCCCCTTCCTTCCCTCTGAGGTTTGACGATCTGATCGATGTTTCTCTGTCTCTGGATCTGTTTTTGTTCATCAATTTATGTCGTTCATTATATTCCATAAATGAGTGAGATCATGTGATATTTATCTTTCTCTTACTGGCTTATTTCACTTAGCATAATGCTCTCCAGTTCCATCCATGCTGTTGCAAATGATAAAAAAATAAAAAATAAAATAAATAAATAAATAAATAAATAAATAAAGGTTAAGTTCCAAACGAAGAAAACATATTTAGAATATTTGTCAAAGAGTTCTCTTTCTTAACTTAAATAGAACTTGATATAAATGAATATGAAAAAAGAATAGCCTAATAGAAAAGTGTGCAAAGGATAGAAATATTTTCTAGAAAAACAAATTCAAAAGATGATAAACATATGGAAAGATGCTCTATTTTGTGTATAATTAAAAAAGGCAAAATCAAATTTGTTTTAATAAAACAACTTTTGCCCTGGCTGGTTTTGCTCAGTGGATAGAGCATCCGCTCACAGACTGAAAGGTCTCGGGTTCGATTCCAGTCAAGGGCATATGCCTGGGTTGCGTGCTCGATCTTCAGTAGGGGGTGTGAGGAAGGCAGCCAATCGTTGATTCTCTCTCATCATTGGTGTTTCTGTCTCTCTCTCTCTTCCCCTCTCCCCCATTCCTCTCTGAAATCAATAAAAATATATTTTAAAAAAACAAACAAAAAAAAAGAACTCCTTTTTTACTGCAGTGTAGTATTCCATTGTGTAGATGTACCACAGTTTTTAATCCACTCATCTACTGATGGGCACTTAGGCTGTTTCCAAAACTTAGTTATTGTAAACTGTGCTGCTATGAACATAGGGATGCATATATCCTTTCTGATTGGTGTTTCTGGTTTCTTGGGATATATTCCTAGAAGTGGGATCACTGAATCAAATGGGAGTTTCATTTTTAACTTTCTGAGGAAACTCCATACTGTCTTCCACAGTGGCATCACCAGTCTGCATTCCCATCAGCAGTGCAAGAGGGTTCCTTTTTCTCCACATCCTCACCAGCACTTGTTTGTTGATTTGTTGATGATAGCCATTCTGACAGGTTTGAGATGGTACTGCATTGTCAATTTGATTTTCATCTCACTGATGATTAGTGACTTTGAACATGTTTTCATATGTCTTTTGGCCTTTCTTCTGACTTCTTTCAAAAAGTATATATTTAGGTCTGTTGCCATTTTTTTGATTGGGTTGTTTATCTTCCTTTTGTTAAGTTGTATCAGTTCCCTATAAATGTTGGAGATTAAACCCTTATTCTGATAACATTGGCAAATATGTTCTCCCATGCAGTGGGCTTTCTTGTTTTGTTAATGGTTTCCTTTGTTGTGCAAAAGCTTTTTATTTTGATGTAGTCCCCTTTGTTTATTTTCTCTTTAGTTTCCCTTGCCCTATGAGCAGTATCAGTGAAGAAATTGCTTCGACATATGTCTGAGATTTTGCTTCCTGTGGATTCCTCTAGTATTTTTATGGTACATAGCTATTTAAAAAACATATTTTTATTGATTTCAGAGAGGAAGAGAAAGGGAGATAGAGATAGAAACATCAATGGTGAGAGAGAATCATTGATTGTATGCCTTCTACACCCCCCCATGAAGTTCAAGTTGGCGACCTAGGTGTGTGCCCTTGGCAGGAATTGATCCTGGGACCCTTCAGTCCCCAGGCTGAAGCTCTATCCACTGAGCTAAATTGGCTAGGGCAATTACATAGCTATTTTAAAAAGTGTTGTTGTTTTTTTACCCAGTTTTAGATTTCAAATTATTTCAGGTGACAAATATAGGTACCTTTGATTTTGAAGTTTTCTGCAGATATAAATATTTTCTAAATTTCAAATAATACTTTCTGTTATGAATAACAATATTTCTATCACCAATCTGAAGATGAAGAAAGGGAGAAATGGTGATGTTTTCCCCTCAGGATACCAATCTGTTGCTGACAGAGCCAAATTAGAAGTAAAAAATCTTTCTTTTTCACTACTTATCATGTTTTCATTGTTTAAAACATCCCTAGCTCTCATCCCTAAGTAGAAAAGGAAAAAATGAAAGACTATGAAAAAGGGGGTGAATGTATTTTAGAGTAAATTTAAATGTATTTTTCTCTTCCTTAGGAGAAAGTTATGTGTGTGGCTCAATAGAGCCCTTCAAGAAGCTGGAGTACACCAAGAACGTGAACCCCAACTGGTCTGTGAATGTCAAAACCACCTCAGCATCTCGGGCAGTGTCCTCACTGGCTACTGCCAAAGGCAGCCCTTCGGAGGTGCGGGAGAACAAGGATTTCATTCGGCCCAAACTTGTCACCATCATCAGAAGTGGGGTGAAGCCACGGAAAGCTGTCCGGATTCTGTTGAACAAGAAAACTGCTCATTCCTTTGAGCAGGTTCTCACTGATATAACTGATGCCATCAAGCTGGACTCAGGAGTGGTGAAACGCCTATACACCCTGGATGGTAAACAGGTAAGAGAAGTATTGTGATATGACCTTGACTTTACAGGCAAGAACCAGGGATGTGAGGAATTTATGTGGCATGTGGTGGGAATCTGCAACATACATTTACTGATGTTTAGAGAGTTGGGTCATTTAATCAACAAATATATAGGTGTTGGTCTCAAACCAGTCCAAGGATAGTGTTAGACAGGATTAATATAGGAATAACCATTTTTCTATTTTAAATGATTACTCAGGGATTTCTACTTTTTTCAGTTGTGAATTGCTTAACATCGGTGCTTTTTAGCCATCTACTTTTGATAGAATCATCCAGTTGCTCAACCACCCCTTTTCGAATCGATCAATAGGGATGCAGGGGAAATGGCCCAAGTCCAAATTAGGCTAACTGCATCCTGCCCCCTGTGCAACCAAACCCTGACCCTTCCCTCGACCAATCACACATTACTCCACCCACTACTTCCAGACCCCCTATAAATCCTTTGTTTTCCTGAAACTTGCTCTCTCTCCCCGCCCTACCGCTGTTTCAGGGAGTGTGCGTGGGATTGAGCTCGAGCTAGCTTGAATAAAGACTCTATGTTTTTGCATCGGACTCGGGCTCCCTAAGTGGTTTTTGGGGATCACGACATCTCGGCGTAACATTTGGGGGCTCGCCGAGACCCCCAAGACCCCCGAGGGACCCCTGACCCGGAGAGCCTGATTGGCCATGGTAGGTGTCTGTCTTGTCTGTCTCTTTTGTGTGAGCTCATTTCTGGTAGTGCCTGAAGAGGTCTAGGTGTACGCACTGGGAAGGACCACGGGCCGGAAGATTCGGAAGATGTTCCAATCTTCCTGGGAGGGATGGGATTTTCCCCTCTATGAAGCAGGGGATTTCCCAGGGGTGAGGACGGCAGAGCCCCTAGTGCTAGGACGCTTGCATGCACGACTCCGGAGACCAGGTTCTGGGACGCAGGTCTAACTTTATTGAGGAAATGCAGCCCTATTTATAGCGGAGGTGGCCAATCATGGAACACCATGTTAGGGGAGCCAATGAAAGGTCAGGGTACTGTGTAGGCGGCTCTGGGAGGGGCTCAGGCGGGCGTTGCCATCTTCCTGGTATACCAGAAAGATCTGAAATGCTGGAGTAAGCTCACAGCATGCATCAGCCTCTGCACCGAGACAAAACCTCCTGTGCTTTACCTACATCTCCCCCTTCCTTTTATTAGCGCTCATTGGTTGTGTATAGTCATGGCCTATTATGCAGTTATGCGGGCTATCATGGTGAACATACAACGGAAGAGGAAAAATGCTATACCAGCTAGGGTAGCCCAAATGAATAGGTTAGCGGGGTTTAGCCAAGTGAGGTGGCTGAAACCCAAAGTAAGATACATTTTTGCAGTGGTGCAATCAAAAGAGCTCTCATTGCTTATGAGAAAAAGGAAAGGGAGCCTAAAGCAGGGATGAAAGAAATGCTGGGTGGACTTACTGGTCTATTTAGTAACATTGCCCTCTCAGCTGCCCTCTGAGGTGTTAAGAGTAGTTGAACATTTTAATACCTGGTGGTTGAAAGGATCACAGAATAAGGTTCCATTCCAAGAAACCTCACTGTGTCTGGCCCTATCGCAAGGGAGCCCCATCGAACAGAGGCTCGGGCGACAGGGAATTGGAGACTATCGGTCCTCACAGGCATTAAGACCCCAGGGTGTGGCACCATGGTCCATAGAGTCTATCTGTGTGCTCCTGTACTGTTGGCAGTGATGATATCACACATTAACAAGAATAGAGTCCCTGCTGAAGGATTCTCCTCTGGTGCCATTTGTGCCACCTGCTCCTGTAGCGCCTTGATATCGCCCCACGTTATCGGGTGAGTCCTTCTGCCTCAGGGACGTCTCCTCCGGGGGTGCCGTGTCTCTTCTTCAAGTGAGAGATCCTCCATCTCTGCCACTGGTGGGGTGACTGGCCTCTGACTCATCTGTTAAGGTGTGTAGCTTGATGTCTCTCGCTGGAATCCAGAGGGGGTGTCTCTCGCCTTCTGGGAAGATACAAGCAAAACCTCTCCCTTGTGTTAATAGTGGATCGGGGATTCTTGAAAGGGGATCCCGCCATCAAACCAGGGGAAGGGGTGTTGGAAGATTCTGAAGACCTCCCCAGTGCTTGTATATTGGAGGGAGACCATGATTATCAAAATGAAAAAAGTTTAATGTGGTTAAAGCCTGTGTTAGTATAGTATGTGGGTTACTTCCTATTGTCCCCTCTTTCTCTTTTTGTATTTGGATTTTAAGATCTCTTACTTGCGGGGCTGAGAGCTGCGCCCCTTCTCGTTTAAAGATGGTAGAGTATTGCCTTCCTTACCTTTATTGGAGTGGCAGTCCCGTTGCCAGTGAAAAGCCTTTTCTACACCGAGGGGAGGTTGTTTTTTTTTCCTTCTCAGAGGGAGGTTGTTTTTCTTTTTTTTTCTCCCCCCCTTTGTTTTTTCCCTGTGGTGACATGGCCACGCCCCCTTCACTCAAAACACGCCCCCTTTTTGGGCGTCAGCTCTTACTCTTTGATTTACCTGTTCTGGGAGCGCAGCAGCTAAAGCTGCTGCAGGTCTACTGCTAACATCGCGACATGCAAGGACCCAATCATCAATATTTCTGGACCTTACTGGTGCTATGGCCTGTCTACACTGCGCATTAGCTCTTTCCCATGCTAATTCTCGAGTGAGGGCATCAGCTGCCTGAGAATGAGTAACCTTTCGGTCAACAGCCTCCCGTACTCTGTATAAGAACTCTGAGAAGTCTTCATTCAATCCTTGTACTAATTTGGACAATTGGGCCGGCTTCCCTTTGGGATTAATTTGGGCGAACACACGCATAGCACAGAGGTGGACCTGGTCAAAATACCTAGGCTGGCCCTGGGCTTGAGCAGCTGGGGAGGCGCATTGACCTTCCCCTTGAAGTGCCTCCACCTCCACCTTTAAGTTAGGTGTATTACCACTTCCAGAAGCATGGTTGCGGTCTGCGAGACATAAAACAGTGCTTTCCACTGGATCAAGTCTCCAGGAGGTAAGATGGTTCTAGCCAAACTTTTCCAATTATAGGGACAATTGAGATTAATGCTAGAATTGTCTAATAGTTGTTGAGTATATGGGGCTGAGCCTGTACTGCTTTCCTAATGGCTAATAAGTCCTTTTGGTTAGGTGGAAGCCAGGCTTGTGGTTGAGTGGCTGTGGGGTTGTTGTTTACTGGGAAGGTTTGAGAGGGTGCCTTCTTCCCCTCCTCCAAAGGCTTGGACTTGGCAGTAGACTGTTTAGTTTCACTTTTGTCCGGAGGCTCTTTAACAAACAACTCCCACGCATCAGGGGGGGCAGAGGGCTCTGGTGAGGAGTAAGGGGGGAGGGGACCTGCCTCCACTGAGGCCGCAAGGGCCGCAGGTACCGGCAGAGATGGTTCAGGGGGGACTCCAGAGAGGCATGAGAGGAGGGCCAAAATGGCGGGGGTTAGAGAAAGCGGAAATGTTTTTCCTTATAGGCTTGAGTACTTTCTCCCAAGTGTCTGGGTCCAATAAGAGACTTCTAACAACCAGGGGTTAAGGTGTAAGAGGCACTCCCACAGCACCTGAAGTTTTTCTTCCTTTCCTTTTCCTTTTTTTTTTTTTTATCTTAAACTAGCCTACTCTGCAAATGGCGTGGAGAGCTCGCACCTGAGGGGCGCGTGCTTCGGGGGGAATATTGCCCATATTGCAGAGGGTCACTCACCCGGTCCGAAGTTCTGGGTGCCCCATGTTGGGCGCCATATGAAGCAGGGGATTTCCCAGGGGTGAGGACGGCGGAGCCCCTAGCGCTAGGATGCTTGCATGCACGACTCCGGAGACCAGGTTCTGGGACGCAGGTCTAACTTTATTGAGGAAATGCAGCCCTATTTATAGCAGAGGTGGCCAATCATGGAACACCATGTTAGGGGAGCCAATGAAAGGTCAGGGTACTGTGTAGGTGGCTCTGGGAGGGGCTCAGGCGGGCGTTGCTATCTTCCTGGTGTGCCAGAAAGATCTGAAATGCTGGAGTAAGCTCACAGCATGCATTAGCCTCTGCACTGAGACAAAACCTCCTGTGCTCTACCTACACCTCTAGGGTCTGAGACCGGAGGGATGGGATGTTCCTCTCTAGGGTCTGAGTCTATCGGGTCGCTCCCACTTTCGGTTTTGCTTCCACGAGGATGGAAGGCTGTTCTTTTTGTGTGTGGGCCCTTTGTTTGTCTGTTTCTGTGTTTCTTTGTTTTATTCTGTTCTGGAGTGTGGGTGCCAGGAGTGCCCCCATGCTCATCTGGGGAGTTGGGCACTGTTTCGTTTATCTGCTCAGCTCCAGCTGGGCTAGTCTACTGAGAGAGTTAACTGGTCTGTATGAAGCGGAAGCTACTCTTTGCCTTTTGGCTGTACAAATGTGAGTGTTTTGTTGTCTCCCCACAGGTCTCAGCCTCCAGGAGGAAGGTGTACTAAGGTGACTGACTAATGTTTCTCTGAAACTCCAGTTGTTTTTCTGTGGTGTAAATGTAGTACATGCCAGTGTAAAAGTGGTTCTATGTTTGTTTCTGTTTGTTTGATTATTTCTCTTCAACCTGGTCCCTCCTTGCAACATGGTAATAGCTCCTCCTCAAACTCAACTGACTAATTGCTCAAACCTTACTGCCTTGGGTCAGGTTAAAAGAAGGAACAGAGTAAGGTTTTAGTAGCAGAAGCAGGCCAGAGTAAGCTATTTACTATGGAAGGAAAGCCTGGTGGGCTTTACCAACAAAAGCGCATGGTCAATCGCCGGGAAATGGCCAGGGGGTGCCTCTGGTCTGGGTCATAGGAAAAAAAGTTGTCTTTTTAAAATCTAGCTGCAGGATCAGGCCAGGAATGTGGTTAATTTGCATTTTGAATTCCTCAAGCTTCACCTGGAACCATCTTCCACCAGGCCCTGGCCCTGAGGGTGGCCTCAGGAAATGTTTGCTGAATTAGCTCTGGAAGGAAGACTCAGGCCCTGTCTTCAGGGGTTTCTCAGTCTTGCTGAAAGGTCTTTCTCTCTTGGAGTTTCTTCTGTTGATTACTGAGAGTGTTTGTGAAGAGAGAAAAAGTTTTGATGCCCTTGTGTAAGTCATGTAATAGAAGCAAGTTATCTCTTATATCTGAAAGGGGGGTTGAGCAGCTGCCCTGCTGGCAACATTGAATGTGGCTTTCATGGGGGCTGCCATCTTCAAATTGTGGGGTTGCCCTTCCCTCTGAATTTGAAATGTTTGCTTACTGAAGCAGAATGGGATATTTTTAATTTGCCTGCTCTTAGTTTTTATTACAGAAGGTTAATTGTACTTTAATGTATATTTTCTTGAAAGTAAGAGTGTACTTAAAGAGTGTTGATAAATGTCAATCTAAGAAATGCTGGCTGTTTACTTTTGGTTATAAGTTGCTGAACATATGACAGAAAGAAAGAATATTAAGGTTAACCATGTGTCATGTGTAGTGGCAGAAGATTTAGCTGTCAGAAGTGGCCACAGTGCCAATGTTATGTAAATATAGTAATCTTAATTTTCTTACAGATTTGAATTCAGTTGTCAAAAAGGCAGGTGCCCATCAGATTTTTGCCTCTATTGAGAGATGGTTGGCAGCCTGTATACTGTCTTGCAGGCCCTTGTGACCATGCCCATGTCAGGGGTGGCACAAACCTCAACTGTAGGAACAATTAAGCCTTAAGATGGCTAGTACCATGAATCTGTCTCTTGTCAAATGGCGTGAGCAGGGTCCTCCCTGGAGAAGAAACCTGGGTTCCCCAAAATCAATGACAGGGCCCCCACCAGCAGGTGAGGGGATCCCAAGACAGTTGCTGGGTATGGAGGCCACAGGGGCATAGGTTACCAAGGAAGCAGAACCGAATCTCACATTACCGTGTTTGGCCCCAGAGGATGGCTGGTTAGTCAGAGACGGGTAAGATTCCTCAAGGAAGGAACAACCTAAGCCAGGTACAGCCACAAGGGGTCATCAGGAGAGAACTTGGGGTCAACAGAGGTGGGGCACAGATCCTCACCCCCCACTCCCAACAATGCACGGGCTTGAACACTTACCCTCTCTGAGGGAGGTCTCCAGCCCCCATGGCTGCTTCTCACTTCCCATGCCCAGCTCAGGTTGGGACCCAGGCAACATACAGAAACTTGGCTCACCTCAGGTCGGGACACAATTTGTGTTAGCTGTTGCAGGGTATAGAAACTTCATGGAAACAAGGGGCAACTGCATAATTGATTTTACTCAAGTTCTTGCAGGCTTTGCAGCCTACCCAGAGGGCAGTCCAGGAACATGGAGCACGTCCCATGTCCGAGAAGTTCTGCCTTCCGGCCTGATGACTCTGTTGGGGTGGGGGCCACCCAGGGACTGGCTCCTGCTCGGAGGGGACCACGTACTGTCATCCTGGCCACCCCCATGGCTCTTGGGGTTGCACGACTGAGTGCCTGGGTACACTGCTCCTGAGTGAGGGCAGCCCAGCCAGAGTGGAAGGTCACTGGTGATAGGGTTGTGTGCGCCCACCTCTGGGGCCACCCTTGCAGATGACAGAAACCTTCAGACAGACTTGGCTGCAGTCAGAAAGGAGCTGGGAGTATGTCCTCAGCATGACATCCTGTTGGGCAGGCTCACTGTCCTGGAACACCTCCTGCTCTTACCCGGACGGGGCCCAGCAGCAGGTTGACAAGATGCTGGGATGTGGGGCTGATGCCCTGTCCAGAGGCCTGTGGAGGAAGCTGTCCCTTGGCGCTGCTTTCCTCGGCACGTCCAAGACCGTGGTGCTAGACGAGCCCACTAGTGGGGTGGACCCCTGCTCCCGGCACAGCATCTGGGACATCCTCCTCCAGTACCGAGAAGGTCAGATGATCATCCTCACAACTCACCACCTGGACGAGGCGGAGGCGCTGAGTGACCATGGGGCTGCCCTGCAGCAGGGCTGGCTCCATTACTGTGGCGCCCCCTTCAGCCTGACCGAGGCCTATGGCCAAGGCCTCTGCCTGACATGAAGCAGCTTTCCACTCTGGAGTTGAACAGCCTGCAGGATGCAGCTTGCACCACAGCCCTGATGCAGACTTACGTTCCACAAGCGTTTCTCAGGGACCACAGTGGGCGAACGCTGAGCTACATCTTCCCCAAGGACTCCGACTGAGCCGGATTCAAGGGGCTCTTCCAGGCGCTGGAGCAGAACCAGCACTGCCTGCTCCTGGCAGGTTGCGGAGTCGCAGATACCACCTTAGAGGAGGTGTTTCTGATGCTTCTGCAAGATCCCAGCGAGCAGTCGGACAGGGCCCCACGGACCTCAGGGACGGGGTGGAGGCACATAGCCTGAGGCCTCCAGTGTCACCTGCAGAGCTGCTCCAAAACCAGTGCCCGGGCCCCCTCCCTGACCGACCTTCTAGGGCCACATGCTGCTGAACCTGTAGGCCCTCCAAGAGGAGTACCTATTGGCACCCAGCGAGAGCCCCCGGCTGGGGGGGGGGGCTGGTCTTTCAGAGGGCGAGGCCTGGATCCTGCTCAGGATGTGAACACAGACCTGTCAAGGTCAGAGGACCTGGCAAGGGTGTGGGAGGCCCCCTGCTACGGAGGGTGCCTCCAGGGAAGGAACCGGTTTAGGCCCTCTTCCTCGTATGCGGGACACGGAGAAGGGAGCTCTGTCCCATGCAGCAAGGCCATCTGCTTGACAGGAACAGTCATAACTACTTTTTGTCCTAGTGGTTTTCAGTCTGTAGCATGTTATGACTGTACTACCAAATGCACAATTGGGGGGGGATGAGGAGGAAGCTGGTCTTGCAAGGAATGTCAGGCTCTGTCCTGCGGGAGGGCAGGGGGTTTTGGGAGAAGGGTAGATAAACAGAATACTCCCTTCAGGGCCTCGGGGGAAAGGAGTATATTTGCAAATCAATGAACTTGAGGGGCAGTTATAAAGCAAGGTTCTCGAGTGCTACCCCCACACCCAAAATAGACCTCTAGCAGCAGGTGATGGTGAGATAGAAATGAAAAACTAGACCATGATTGGGCCCATGAGTCTTATGACAAGGGGGGAATGATAGAGTCATCCAGTTGCTCAACCACCCCTTTTCGAACTGGCCAATAGGGATGCAGAGGAAATGACCCAAGTCCAAATTAGGCCAACTGCATCCTGCCCCCTGTGCAACCAAACCCTGACCCTTCCCTCGACCAATCACACATTACCCTACCCACTACTTCCAGACCCCCTATAAATCCTTTGTTTTCCTGAAACTGGCTCTCTCTCCTTGCCCTACTACTGCGTTGGTGAGTGAGTGTGGGACTGAGCTCGAGCTAGCTCGAATAAAGGCTCTATATTTTTGCATCGGACTTGGGCTTCGTAAGTGGTCTTTGGGGATCACGACATCTGGGTGTAACACTTTCAATTTTGTCATAAATTAATCTCTTATAGCTTTGAACATGTCTGAGATTTGGAGATAAGCTCTGAACAGTAGAGAAAAATCTAAATCCTATCTTTGGCCTACATAATATTTTATAACATTTACTGTATTAGTAATGTTTATTAGTGAGATTTATTTAAATTTTATAGAGTTCAAGTGCACAGCTCAGGAATAAAGTTATTTCCATCTGATGACATATTTCTAGAACTTTATACATCTTGTTTTGAAAACATTAATTTCAGAATTAAAATGAAGGTAGTCTCTCCAGCTATGAGATACACATCAGTTGACTTGGATGAGTCGATATTTTAATGTGAGGTGCTCAGATGAATTTAAAGAAAGTCTAATGTGGACTTTTGTAAGGGTTTGACAGAACCCTGATGGTGTGCTGAATAAAAAAAACACTGACATAGGTACAGTGAGATTTGCTAGTCTATGAGAGTTTACCAGTATCTTTTTGGTAAGATCATAGGTTTTAGCATTCTACTTTTGCTTGAAATTAATTTTTAATGCAGATCTGTCCAAATAATTTTTAAAATTATTTTGAAGGATAATTCGAATGATTTGTTATAAAGTACATATTAAAAATAAAAACTAGATTTATAAATTAAAAGGTTGATCTTATTAAATAGAATAATATAAGTTATTGAAGGCTAATACATTTCAAACTATAAATAGAAATAGGTGCAAATATTAGAAAGAATGTTAGTTGTGAAAGAATTCTTTTCCTAGGGATCCATTCAAATGCTCTAAATTATAAAATTTATTAGGAAAAAAGGAATAACTGACAGTTGTTCATTAATACTCACCAATTTCTGTTTATCTCATAAAACTTCCCCTAAGTTTCATGTGGATAAGGATCCTGTGGAATGCAGCGCCCCATTTTCTAGATCTAAGAGGGTAATAGCTTTAATATTGCCAATATATCAGTAATCAAAAAGTCCACTGCTGGCTGGTCAGTTAGAGCAACAATAAGATGGTAAGGTTTCACATTGAAACATTTAAGTTTTCCTTTGTAATTCATGACTCAACCATTTTGTAGTTCTGCATCTTTGTGTATTGAATTTTCCCAAAATGGGAGTTTAACTGTTTTCATAAAAAGTAAAATTTACAGTAAAGATTACATATATCATGATAAATCCTCTTCCTCCCTATTCACTTCAGAATTTTGTAAGTTCCAAATTGCTACACACTGATTTTAAACATCAGCTTTAGCTATTTTAGTAAACTCTTACATTAACTGATCATTCATGTGCTTAAGAATGAGTTTCTAAAATAGATATTTTGATGTTCTCAATAGTTTTATTCTTTTTAAGAATTTATATGTAGTGTATGGCTGGTTTTGCTATGGTTTAATAATCAATGTAATGGGGGAAAAAGTCAGGGTTTATTGTTAAAAGACTAAGATTCAAACCTCGATTCAGCCACAGATTATTTATGTTTTTAGCAAGTGACCCTAATTAAGCCTCATTATACTCATCAGTAAAATATGGCTAAAATGATCATCTCCATATCATAGAATCCTTGAGGGATAATACATATAAAAGCAATTTTGAACTCTAATAATAATATGATAGCTTTATTGAACATTATTCTATCTTTTTAATATGTTTTTTATTGATTTTTAGAGAGAGAGGAAGTGAGAGGGAAAAAGAGAAATGATGTGAGAGAAACATTGATCAGTTGCCTCCTGTGCACACACTAACCAGGGACTGAACCTGCAACCTGGGCATGTACCCTGACCTGGAATCGAACTGGCAACCTTGTGGTTCAGGGGACGATGCTCAACCAACTGAGACACACTGGCCAGAGCTTGAACATTGTTCTAAATGCTGTCTATGTGTTAGCTTGTCTAATCTTCACAGCTTGATTTTTATCCTTATCTAAACTAATAAAAGTGTAATATTAAAATTAACCATCTCTTCGGGATGGGTAAGCCATGCCCACCAGCCAATCAGAGCGGCTGTATGCAAATTAGTCCAGCCAAGATGGCAGAGGCCGAAGCCTGGGAGAAGCCACATAACGCATAGGCCGCAACCGCCGGGGGAGGAGCAGGGCGCCAGCGATGGAGGCCTGAAATAGATCCCGTTACGGATTACAGGTGGCAGGGCAGCCTCAGGGGCGGAGGGATCAAGCCAGCTCCGCCCCTGAGGCTGAGGCCTGGAAATAGGTGCAATCGGGGCATACAGCACACAGAGAGGCGTGGCCTTCGTGCCTCTGTGTGTGCTGTGTGCCCAATGGATTCCAGGCAGCTGGGCAGCCTTGGTGGTAGAGGGACATCCCTCGAGAGGTCCCAAACTGTGAGAGGGCACAAGCTGGGATGAGGGACCCCCCCACCTCCGCCAAGTGCACAATTTTTTGTGCACCGGGCCCCTAGTCCTGTATAATAAAGAGGGAATATGCAAATTGACCATCACTCCGGTCAATTTTCACCCACAGCTGAGGCTAAGTTCCCATAATGAGCCTTAAGGAGCAATCAGCATGGACCTGAGGCTGCGGGTCCACCCACCTCCTGCAGGGCTTG
>PVJC01001755.1:70899-80899 GCA_004026665.1 Murina feae
GCGCCAGGCCAGGGAATCACAGGCCACTCCCTCTGCCCAGCAGGGCTTGATGGGGGACCTCAGGCAGTGCCCCCCTGCCCTGGCACCCAGGGGACCTGAGGCTGCACCCCTCAACCTGGCAGGGCTTGACAGGGTGGGACTGGCTGGGTCTGGATCTAGCCCAATGAAGGGGATCGTCCAGGTTTGGGTCTCGAGCGATTTTGAGGTGCATGTGGGTGGTTGAAGACTTGACTCGGTTCCATGGTGCGCCCCAGACTCTGACAGGAAGAAGATTTTCGTATATATTTTATTATTTTTCTTTAATCTCTGACACTTCTATTATAGAGAAAGGGCAAATAGCAATATTAAAATATTTCCTCTAATTAATCCCCTTTTAATGTGCATGAATTTCATGCACTGGGCCACTAGTTTAATATAATAAGATACTAAGGCACAGAAATTGTAAAACAACAACAACAAAAAATACTCATGCTAAAAAAAGTAACATGTCTAAGACCACATAGATATAAATGGCAGAGTTGGCATTTGAACCAATCTTTCTTTAGAGCTTATACCCATAACCACTGTATCATAGCAGATTATGTTAAAGAACCAAACAGAAGTAAACGTATTAGGAAGACTTTTCAAGTGGATAATATGTCCAAAAAAAATCATCTGAAAGATTTTCTCTATGTATTTTTCTTGTGCAGTCGTTCTACTGACATTTGTATTCAACTATTATTGTTATTATTTTATATTTATCTTTATTGTTAAAACTATTACAGATGTTCCCTTTTTTCCCCATTGACCCCCTCCACCCCTCTTCCCTCTCAAGCCTTCACCACACTATTGTGTCCATGGGTTATGCATATATGAATATAAGTTCTTTTTTTAAATTTATTTATTTTTATTTTTTTCTTTTATTTTTTAAATTCTTTTTTTAAATTTAATTACATAAAGTATTACAAAGATTAGTACAAATATCTCTTTTTTCCCTTGCCCTTCCCCCAGCCTCCCCTACCCCCCAGTGATTTGTGTCCTTTGGTTATGCTTAAATGCATGCATAAAAGTCCTTTGGTTGATCTCCCTTCACCCTTCCCTGCAACCATGCCCTCCCTCTGAGATTTCAATTGTTGTTTGTTGTGTTTTTTTTTTTTTAGTTGAACATTCAGTTTGCTATTGTGGTAAAGTTTCCTCCATTGTGGCATGTTCTCTTCCTGATCATTCGTGTATATGAATATGAAGCAAGAATAGTGAAAAGCTGCAGAGGAATTGGATGATAAGTGGAAAGAATATAAAACATTTTGCTTGGGTTCCCAGGAGGAACAGAGATGCTTCCTCATGGACCACAGGAGTCTTTGGAATTATTTCTGTTCAGAAGAGAAACTCTGCCTCCATGAGCAGTTTGTTAGGATTCATTGACATCCTTGCAGAGACCAAGTCCTGATAATTCTCTGTCATGATGCTCTGCCATAGTAAGGATGATACACGCTGCTGCCACCACCTTACTATACCCATTGTGGCCACAATGAGCATAGGACATCACCTTTAAGATTGCTTATTCCACCTCTTCCTTTTTTTAAATAGTGTAACTGAATCCTTGTGTCAACTCCATAAATGACATGCGAAATCCAGTGCCCAAGAGTTTTTAAAGGAGATTTTTATTTTTTTGGATTGAGGAAATAAAATTGTTTTTAAAAATTAATAGCTTCAGTGCTTTGTGTAAATGAGTAGAGAGGAAGATATGCAAGCTTTTCATATGGTCTTCATGCAGCCTATAGATGTATCCATCAGTGATGCTGGGGTTCCTGGCAATGGCACCGTGAGAGCCATGCTTGCTGGTACATATGCTATGCTGAGATGGCACTGGAGAGTACAGACCCCGTGTGATTCTCACTCATTCCTGTTCCATTCAGCCTCTTGGGTTTGCTTTAAGTCCTAATCTAAGAGTTAATTACATAGCACTGTTTTGTGTTTTTTTGGCTGAGGTAAGGAAACCTTGTATTGGAAATGCTGCACCACTTAGAAGACATTTTGCAGGGAACTGCAGTTTCTGCACAGGACCCTTGTGACTCATGAGTGGCCTATTTGTGAGCAAATTCTAATTATTTCAACTCCATTTTCTTATTAGGGCACTGAAGCTTCTATGAAAGGTTGCTGCCCCTTTACTCCCTCCTCACACCCTTCAGGGGACTTCTGCTCACCATGTGATCAGGAATTTTTGCTGGCATGGCTGGGAGATCAAATAAATATTTGCTGTGTCTTGATTTTAGTGACGTATTGCTTATCTGGGTCGTGACTAAGGGCCCCCAAAGAAGGAAAGAGGTCATTTTCCAGTTGAAGGTTACAATGCTATACCCTTTCTCCACAGCTGAGGGGAGGCTTTGTAGGGTATGATAATAATTCTGTCTTTTTATTTTAATTTTATTTTGTTTAAAGTATTCCAGATAGTAGTACATATGTCTCCTTTTTTATTTTTTCCATTGACCTTTCCCCGGCCCTCCCTACCCCCTCGGCACATGCCTTCACCCCAGCCTCCAGTGTCTTGTGTCCATTGGTTATGTTTATATGCATGCATGAAAATCCTTCAGTTGATCTCTTACCTCCCGCCCCTGCAACACTCCCCAGCCTTCCCACTGTAATTTGACAGTCTGTTCAATGCTTTTCTGCCTCAGTATCTATCCTTTTGTTCATCAGGTTATAATGTTCTTTATTATCCATAAATGAGTGAGATCATGTGTTTTTCATTCACTTCCTGGCTTATTTCACTTAGCATAATGCTCTCCAGTTCCATCCATTCTGCTGCAAATGGTAAGAATTCCTTCTTTTTTATAGCAGCATAGTATTCCATTGTGTAGATGTATCATAGTTTTCGAATCCACTTATCTGTTGATGGGCACTTAGGCTGTTTCCAAATCTTATCTATGGTAAATTGTGCTGCTATGAACATAGGGATGCATATATCCTTTCTGATTGGTGTTTTTGGTTTCTTGGGATACATTCCTAGAAGTGGGATCACTGGATCAAATGGCAGTTCCATTTTTAAATTTTTGAGGAAATGAAATACTATTTTCCACAATGACTGCATCTGTCTTCATTCCCACCAGCAGTGGAGGGTTCCTTATTCTCCGCATCCTCTCTAGCACTTGTCATTTATTGATTTGTTGATGATAGCCATTCTGACAGGTGTGAAGTGGTATCTCATTGTCATTTTGATTTGCATCTCGGGGAGGATTAGTGACTTTGAGCATGTTTTCATGTGTCTCTTGGCTTACTGAGATTCTATTTAGGTCCTTTACCCATTTTTTGTTTGGATTCTTTATTTTCCTTTTGTTGAGCTCCCTGTAAATGTTGGAGATTAAACCCTTATCAGAGATAATATCGGTGAATATGTTCTCCCATGCAATGGGCTTTCTTGTTGTTTTGTTGATGGTTTCTTTTGCTGTGCAGAAGCTTTTTATTTTGATGTAATCCCATTTGTTTATTTTGTCCTTAGTCTCTCTTGCCCTGGGATATGTGTCTGTCAAGATATTGCTACGATATATGTCTGCAATTTTGCTGCCTATGGAGTCTTGTAGGATTTTTATGGTTTCCCATCTTACATTCAAGTCCTCTAGCCATTTTGAGTTTGTTTTTGCATATGGTAAAAGTTGGTGATCTAGTTTCATTTTTTTTGCATGCATCTGACCAAATTTCCTAGCACCATTTATTGAAGAAATTGTCTTGATTCCATTGTATGCTCTTGCCTCCTTTGTCAAGTATTAATTGAGTGTAATGGCTTGGGTCAATTTCTTGGTCCTCTATTCTGTTCTATTGGTCTTTATGTCTGTGTTTGTGCCAGTAGCAGGCAGTTTTGAGAACCGTGGCTTGGTAATATAGTTTGATGTCTGGTATTGTGATCCTTCCAACTTTGTTCTTTCTCAGGATAGCTGTGGCTATTTGGGGTCTTTCTTTATTTGAGATGAATTTTTGGAGAGTTTGTTCTAGATCTTTGAAATATGCCATTGGTATTTTAATAGATATTGCATTGAATCTATAGATTGCTTTAGGTAGTATGGACATTTTAATGATGTTGGTTCTACCAATCCATGAACATGGTATGGTCTTCCATTTGTTTGTGTCTTCCTCTACCTCTTTTTTCAATGTCCTGTAATTTTCTGAGTAGAGGTCTTTTATGTCCTTGGTTAAGTTTATTCCTAAGAATCTTAATTTTTTTGTTGCAATGGTAAATGAGATTTTTTTTCATTTCTCTTTCTGTTAGTTTATTATTGGTGTATAAAAAAGGCCATAGATTTCTGAATGTTAATTTTGTATCCTGCTACATTGCCAAATTCATTTATTAGGTCTAGTAGTTTTTTAAAGGAGTCTTTGGGGTTTTCTATGTACAATATCATGTCATCTGCAAATAAGGACAGTTTTACTTCTTTTCCAGCTTGGATGCCTTTTATTTTTTCTTCTTGTCTGATTGCTGTGGCTAGTAATTATAGTACCATGTCAACAGGAGTGGTGAAAATGGGCATCCTTGTTTTGCTCCTGTTCTTAGGAGAAATGGATTTAATTTTTGCCCACTGAGTATGTTGTTGGCTCTAGGTTTGTCATATAGGGCTTTTATTATGTTGAGGAATGATTCCTCTATTCCCACATTGCTGAGAGTTTTAATCAAGAAAGGGTGTTGGATTTTGTCAAATGCTTTTTCTGCATCAATTGATATGATTATGTGATTTTTGTCTCTCCGTTTGTTTATGTTACGTATCACATTTATTGACTTGTGGATAGTGAACCATCCTTGCATCCCTGGAATAAATCCCACTTGATCATGGTGTATGATCTTTCTAATGTATTGCTGAATCTGATTTGCTAGGATTTTGTTGAGGATTTTAGCATCTATGTTCATCAAGGATATTGGCTTGTAGTTCTCTTTTCTTTTTTTGTGGTGTCTATATCTGGTTTTGGGATTAGGATAATGCTGGCTTCATAGAAGGAGCTTGGAAGTATGCCTTCTTCTTAAATTTTTTGTAATAGTCTGAGGAAGATAAGTTTTATTTCTTCTTTGAATGCTTGGTAGAACTCCCCTGTAAAGCCGTCTGGACCAGGGCTTTTGTTTGCTGGAAGATTTTTGATCACAGTTTCAATTTCTTCTTGAATAAGTTATTGACTTATTCAGGTTTTTTGACTCTTCTTGGTTGAGTTTGGAAGCTTGTATTTTTCTAAGAATATGTCCATTTCATCTAGGTTGTCCATTTTGTTGGAATATAGTTGTTCATAGTATTTTTTCATAATTGTTTGTATTTCTGTGGGATCGGTAGTTATTTCACCTCTTTCATTTCTGATTTTGTTTATTTGGGTCCTCTCTTTTTGCTTTTTAAAAAAAAATATATTTTATTGATTTTTTATAGAGAGGAAGGGAGAAGGATAGAGAGTTAGAAACATCGATGAGAGAGAAACATTGATCAGCTGCCTCCTGCACACTCTCCACTGGGGATGTGCCTGCAACCAAGGTACATGCCCTTGACCGGAATCGAACCTGGGACCTTTCAGTCCACAGGCCAACACTCTATCCACTGAGCCAACCCAGTCAGGGCTCTTTTTGTTTTTTGGTGAGCCTGGCTCTCTATGTCATTTATCTCTGCTCTGATTATTATTATTTTCTTCCTTCTGCTTAGAGGATATGTCAATTAAGATGTCAATTAAGTCCATCTGATCTAGCGAGTCATTTAAGATTGATTTTTTTTGCTGATTTTTTGTTTAGAGGATATGTCCAATGATGATAGTTGGGCATTAAAGTCCCCTACTATGAGTGTATTGCTGTCTATCTCTCCCTTGATATCCTCCAGAAGTTTTTTTAATGTATTTGGGTGCTCCTGTATTTGGTGCATATATGGTTACCAGAGTTATATTTTCTTGTTGGATTGCTCCCTTTAGTATTATGAAGTGGCCTTCATTATCTCTTTTTATGTCCTTCACTTTGAGATCTAATTTGTCCAATGTAAGTATTGTTATCCCAGCTTTTTTTTTTTCATTTCCATTCACCTGAAAAATCTTTTTCCATCCCTTCACCGTCAGTCTATGTGAGTCCTTTTTTCTGAGGTGGGTTTCCTGTAAACAGCAGATATATGGGTCATATTTTCTTATCCACTCAGCTACCCTATGTCTTTTTATTGGGGCATTTAATCCATTAATATTTAAAGTTATTGTTGATAGGTACTTGTTTGTCATAATTTTTATTATTTATGCCTGTGTTCCTTCTTCATTTCCTTTTTCTTCTTTTTATAGCAGACCTTTTAGCATTTCTTTCATTGCTGGTTTGATGATAATAAACTCCCGTAGTCCTTTTTAGTCTGTGAAGCTCCTGATTTCACCTTCAATTTTGATTGATAGCCTTGCTGGGTACAGTATTCTTGGATTCAGACTCCTCCTTTGCATGACTTTCTATATTTCATTCCATTCCTTTTTTGCCTCATCTGTTTCTGTTGAGAAATCAGTCACTAGTCTCATGGAGGATCCTTTGTAGGTAACTTTCTGTCTCTCTCTGGCCACTTTTAAGATTCTTATTTTGTCGTCGGTGTTTGCCAAATTAATTATGATGTGCCTTGGCATTGGTCTTTTGGGGTTCATTTTGTTTGGGACTCTGTGAGTTTCTTGGATTTGTATGAGTTTTTTCTTCCTTATATCAGGGAAGTTTCCTGTCATTATTTCTTCAAACATGTTTTCTATTTTGTGCTCAATTTCCTCTCCTTCTGGCACCCCTATTATACAGATATTGTTTCATTTTGTGTTTTCCCAAAGTTCGCTTAGGCTCTCCTTCAGTTTTTTAAGTTTTTTTCTAGATGCTACTCTGCTTCAGTATTTTTTCCTACCTTGTCTTTTAGCTCACTGATGCAGTCCTCTCTTTCTTCTAGTCTACTGTTGATTGCTTTCTCTTGAGTTCTTTATAGCAGTGGTGTCATTTTTCATTTCTTCTTGGTTCTTCATTTCTTCTTAGTTCTTACACACGCTGTTGAATTTGTCTTGACTATGTGGTTTTTATCTCTCAATTTGTTTATGTAATGTATCACGTTTATTTATTCGCGGATATTGTACCATCCTTGCATCCCTGGGATAAATCCTACTTGGTCATGGTGTGTGATCTTTCTGATGTACTGCTGGATCCGATTTGCTAGGATTTTGTTGAGGATTTTGGTATCTATGTTCATTAGGGATATTGGCCTGTAATTTTCTTTCATTGTGTTGTCTTTATCTGGTTTTGGTATTAGGGTAATGCTGGATTCATAGAATAAGCTTGGAAGTGTTCTTTATTCCTGAATTTTTTGGAATAGTCTGAGGAGGATAGGTTTTATTTCTTCCTTGAATGTTTGGTAAAACTACTCTGTGAAGCCGTCTGGTCCTGGGCTTTTGTTCGCCGGAAGATTTTTTTTTTTACTGCTCCATAGTTATTGACCTATTAAGATTTTTAGATTCCTCCTGATTGAGTTTTGGAAGGTTGTATTTTTCTAGGAATATGTCCATTTCCTCTAGGTTGTCCAATTTGTTGAAATAGAGTTGTTTGTAGTATTTTTTAACAATCCTTTGTATTTCTGTGGGGTTTGTTGTTATTTCTCCTCTTTCATTTCTGATTTTGTTTATTTGTGTCTTCTCTCTTTGGTTCTCGGTGAGCTTGGCTACAGTTTCATCAATCTTGTTTATCCTTTCAAAGAACCATCTCTTGGTTTTGTTGATCTTTTGTATTGTTTGTTTGGTCTCTATGTTGTTTATCTCTGCTCTGATCTTTATTATTTCGTTCTTCTGCTTACACTGGGCTTTTCTCATTACTCTCTTTTTAAATCTTTGAGTTGTAGGTTTAGGTAATTTATTATCATTGTTTCTTGTTTTTTTGCAGTGTGCTTGTAGAGCTATGAACTCCCTCTCAAGACTGCTGTTACTGTGTCCCATAGGTTTTGGATTGTTGTGTTTTCATTGTCATTTGTTGCCATGATGTTTTTTTAATTTCTTCTTTGATCTCTGTGGTAACCCAGTCATTGTTTAATAGCATGCTGTTTAGTCTCCATGTGTTTGATTTTTTTGGATTGTTTTTATTGTAGTTGTTTTCCAGTTTTATGGCATTGTGATCTGAGAAGATGCTTGATATGATTTCTATCTTCTTGAATTTGAAGAGACTTTGCCTGTGATCCAATATATGGTGTATCTTTGTGAATGACCCATGTGCACTTGAGAAGAATGTATATTCTGTGGTTTTGAGGTGAAGTGTTCTTAAGATGTCAATTAAGTCCATCTGATCTAGTGAGTCACTTAAGATTGATGTTTTTTGCTGATTTTTTTGTTTAGAGGATTTGTGCAATGGTGATAGTGAGTTATTAAAGTTCCCCACTATGATTGTATTGCTGTCAATCTCTCCCTTGATATCCTCCAGAAGTTTTTTTATGTATTTGGGTGCTCCTATATTGGGTGCGTATATGTTTACCAGAGTTATTTCTTCTTGTTGGATTTATCGCTTTAGTATTATGAAGTGGCCTTCCTTATCTCTTTTTATTTCCTTCACTTTGAAATCTAACTTGTCAGATACAAGTATTGCTACCCCAGGTGTTTTTTTTCATTCCCATTCACCTGAAAAATCCCTTCACCATCAGTCTGTGTGTATATTTTTTTCTGAGGTTTCCTGTAGACAGCAGATATATGTGTCATGTTTTCTTATACACTTAGTTATCCTATGTCTTTTGATTGGGGCATTTAATCCATTTACATTTAAAGTTATTATTTATAAATAATTGTCGCCATTTTTATTTTTTATTCTTGTATTCCTTCTTTCCTTTCTTTTTTCATTTTTCTTTTTACAGCAAACCCTTTAACATTTCTTGCATTGCTGGTTTGGTGGTAACAAACTCGCTTAGTCCATTTTTATCTGTGAAGCTCCTGATTTCACCCTCAATTTTGATTGATAGCCTTGCTGGGTACAGTATTCTTGGATTCAGACCCCTCCTTTGCATGACTTTGTATATTTCATTTCATTCCCTTCTTGCTTAATGTGTTTCTGTTGAGAAATCAGTTGCTAGTCTGATGGGGGATCCTTTGTAGGTAACTTTCTGTCTGTCTCTGGCCGCTTTTAAAATTCTTACTTTGTCATTGGTGTTTGCCAATTTAATTATGATGCACCTTGGCATTGGTCTTTTGGGGTTCATTTTGTTTGGTACTCTGTGAGCTTCTTGGATTCATGCGAGTTTTTCTTCCCTATATCAGGGAAGTTTTCTGTCACTATTTCTTCAAACAAGCTTTCTATTCCTTACTCAGTTTCCTCTCCTTCTGGCTCCCATATTACATGGATATTGTTTCTTTTTGTGTTGTCCCAAAGTTCTCTTAGGCTCTCCTCCTGCTTTTTAATTTTTTTCCTAGAAGCTGCTCTGCTTGGGTATTTTACCCTACCTTGTCTTCTAGTTCACTGATGTGATCCTCTGCTTCATCTAGTCTACTGTTGATGCTTTCTATTGAGTTCTTTATAGCAGTGATGTCACTTTTCATTTCTTCTTGGTTCTTCTTCATTTCCTCCTGGGTCTTACATATATTTTTGAATTTTTCTTCCATTCTTCTCAACCACCTTATGACCATTTCTCTGAATTCCTTTTCTGACAGGTTGCTTGCCTCCATTTCATTTACTTCCTTTTCTGGTGATGCCTGTTTCTCTTTTATATGCGGACTGTTTCTTTGTGTCCCCATGATCTCTCTTCTCTGGGTATCTGGTTATGTAGTTCTCTCTCTCCTATGTTGATTTAAAGGCAAAAATACATCACAAAAAGGCACAATGCACAAAGTACTGAACACAGATGTATTCAAAATACTAATAACTCCAAATAAAGTGGTCACCAGAGAAAGGAGAATTAGGGGAAAGAGGAAAAGAAAAAGAAAAAGGGTAAAGGGGAAAAAAGGGAGTACAAAAACAAAATGGGGAAAAGGAAAAAGAAAAGAAAAGAAAGTAAGGGAGGAAAAAAAGAATGAAATAAAAGAGGGGAAGAAACTATAGGGGGAGATGATT
>PVJC01001756.1:0-55983 GCA_004026665.1 Murina feae
ATAAGATTATAATGGACCTGAAAAATTCCTGTTGTTTAGCAATGTCTTAGCCTTGTAACATCTCAGAGCAACATATTTAACAAATCTTACCGTTGTATCACCATTGCCTATAGTATTCAGTACAGTAACATGCTGTAAAGATTTGTAGTCTAGGAGCTGTAGGGAAACAGAATTTGTTGCTCCAAAATATGCCTCTTTGGCATAAGGATTCTTTTAGGCTGGTTAATTTTAAGAAATAGCAGACATGGTAGAAGTTACCAAGGACATCTGTAAGGGAGGTGTCAGTTGTAAGGTTGTCAGGAAGTGGGGGGATGACCTTCTCTCTAGATAGTCTATCAGTTTAAATGTTGCATAACAACAGCAGTCTTGTTAACCTGTGCTTTTCCTGGTAACCTCCCATAACTGACTATCCTTCCCGAGAATTTTCTTTTGTCTTCACCTGAAGATGGTATTTAAGGCGGTGTCACCTGAAGGTGGTGTCAGCCATTTTGGTGAGTTACTCAGTTTTCCTGGGTCTCTCCCATATGTACAAGAGTTCTGTGTTATTAAGCTTTTGTTTGTTTTTCTCTGTTAATTTGTCTTTTACTACAGGATGTCTCACCCAAGAACCCAGAGGGCTAGAGGGAAAGTTAATTTTTGTCTTCTACTGAGCAGTAGGACATGCCATATAGCCTAGGTGTGTAGGGGCTGCCCCATCCGGGTTTGTAATTGCACTCTTATGTTCCCACGATGATGAGTCGCCTGACTACATCCTCAGGGTCGTCAAGTAATGCATGACTGTACTTGCTTTAAGCATTTATTCATGTTGCTTGTTCTTCTCTGAGCTTTCAGGATCCATGCCCTGGTTTCTGGCATTACTTACGGTTTTAAATATTTGCTTCGTTCCTTCTCCTGTTGGTAATCTCATTAAGCATGTTTTATACCTTTTGTAGTTGTTCCACAGACCATAAATGTGCAGTTCTTGTTCTCTAAGTCTCGGTCTGTTTTTCAGTTTATGAGGATTCTGTGGATATATTTTCTAGCTCAGAGGTTCTTTTTTAAAAATATATATTTTATTGATTTTTTTACAGAGAGGAAGGGAGAGGGATAGAGAGTTAGAAACATTGATGAGAGAGAAACATCGATCAGCCGCCTCCTGCACACCCCCTACTGAGGATGTGCCCACAACCAAGGTACATGCCCTTGACTGGAATCGAACCTCAGACCCCTGAGTCCACAGGCCGATGCTCTATCCACTGAGCCAAACCGGTAGGGTGCTCAGAGATTCTTTATCAGCTGTGCCTAGTCTCCTGATAAGCTCATCAAAAGCATTCTTCATTTCTGTTAGAGAATTTTGTTTTGTTTTTAATCTCTTGCCTTTTTAGTTCTTTCTTAGGATTTCTGTCTCTGGTTATATTGCCCCTCTGTTTTTGCATGCTGTCTACTTTTTGCACTAGAGCCCTTGTTATAGAACAGTAAGAAGCTAGGGAAACTCCAGGACAAGCAGAATAGGGAAACAGATAAATAGTTTGCAGCCACCTAATAAATTCTGTCTATTCTAAACCAAGGACACTTAAGAGTTTGCACTTTTCCTTCTCAACCAGAGGGCAGATAGCTTAAATCACCCTACTTGTGGGGACAGGTAGCAGAAATCCAGTTAGTGCTATTTCCAGCCACAGCCAAGGACAGACAAGAGAAGAGAATAAATCTCATTGTGGTGTATCAGCACAAAGCTGATAAATACTCTATTGATCTGTTCCTAAGACCTCCCCTAAATGCCCAGCCTTTAAAGTCCTGAAAATGAAGGTCCCAGCTCACTCTCCCTTTTAGGAAGCACGCCCATGCCATCCAACCCCTCCCCCCACCCATCCCCTAACATCTCAGGGACCCCATGACACAACAAGGGAGTAATGGGCAGCTGCCGCTCATCCGCAGGGTGCTCTCCCTCGAGGGGCATGCCCGGGCTATTCCTATCCCTCTCTCCTTCCCCCACAGGCATGTGTCCCTAACCTCTAAGGGACCCCAGGGGAGCAAAGGGCAGCGGCAGTGGCAGCTCACCCCGGGCTTACCCCGTTAGCTGCCCCCAACACCCCTTTTCTCTGACTCCTCAGTGACCCAGAGCAGCCTAGCCTGGCTCTCCTGCTGCTGCTTCTGTGCTCGTCCTCGTTTCACTCTCCTAAGTGTTATTTTTGCTGCGGCCAATAAATTCTTGCTCGCTTTTCTACACGTTGTCTCTTGATTGAGACCTTTCCCTCAAGAAGACAAGAACCGAGTAACATCTCCCCAGGAACATCCTTAGCATATTAATTATAGTTGTTTCAAATTCCTGGCCTGGTTACTTGAACATCCCTGCCACATCTGGTTCTTATGTTTTCTGTGTCTTCAGGCTATTTGCTTTTTGGTATGCCTTGTAATTTTTTCTTGATCGCTATACTTGATGTGTAGGTGGAAGGATCTGCTGCTGTAAAGAGGCCTTAGTGATGTGGTGGTAGGGTTTGCAGGGAGGGATCCTTCCGTAGGCCTGTGATTAGGCTCAGTTGTCTAGTGAGCTTCAGAGTGTTTTCCAGTTTCTTTCTCCTGCCTTAGGTGAGACAGGATAGCAGAGGCTGGCATTGAGTATTTCCCTTCCCCCAGGCAGTTGGCTCTGAGTTTAACCTGAGCAGATTAATAGTTTCCCCCAAGGACAGGCCTTGTTAATAAGCTCAGAATGCTCTGACTTAAAAATGTTTCTTTTCTCCTTTCCCTCCTGGAAGCAAGAACAGATTTTTCTCAGATATTCACTGTGGGAATCTGATTGAGCTCCTAGACGTAAACCTGACAATACTTTGATCCCCTCTGACTGGGTCCTCTGGGGGTTATAGCTCTTGGAGTTTTCTGCACTGAGTGTCCAGCAAATTATCAGTTAGGTTCAAGCTTCCCTGTCCTAGCTCTGATCTCCAGGGAGGTTTCTGCTGGCGAGTCTCTCTCCTTGGGTAAGCCCGAGCTCGCTAGGCTTGTCTGTCTGTCTCTCCCATCTCGGGGCATTGGTTTGCCCTGTGTCCTCCCCTCTCTTTTGGATCCAAGAATTGTTGACTTTTCAGTCTGTTCAGCTTTTTACTTGTTAGGTTGGAATGATGACTTTGAAGCCCCTTACATGGGAAAATAGTTATGGGAAGAACCCATATATTTAAAACATCTATACAATTTAAAAGTTGTAACAGATAACTGAATACCCTTCTCTGATTTTCTTTCTTTTTTGGGGGGGTCTGATTTTCCATCTTTTGGTCTTACATTTTTAGGGAAATTTCCTTAATGTTTTTTCTAACACTTCTATTGCATTTTTCATTTATGCTCTCATATTTTGAATTTTCCGAAGCTCTTTTTTCCCCTTTTGAGTAGTAGTATTCTTACCTTAGGGTGAAATATTTTGTTTTATCTCTGAAGTCATTAAATATATATCTATATATATATAGATATATATTAACTTTTCCTTGAAAACTATTTTAGTTCGTTATTTTTTCTACCTACTTTGTTTTGGAGTCTGGGCTTCATGTTAGATTCTTTCCTTGGATATTTGGTGATTATCTAATCTAATAAAAGAGTAATATGCAAATTGACCCTCACTCCGTTACACCCACAAATCCCGCCCATCAGCCAAGCTATGCCCACCAGGTAGTCAGAGCGACTATATGCAAATTAACCCAGCCAAGATGGCGGCCGGCAGCCATGGAGCTGGAGTAAGCAGGAGGCTTTCCCAGGCCATGGAGGAAGCTAAGGTTCCTGTCTGCCTAGGCTGGCTATGGCCTCTGCTCAAGGCAACAAAGTTTCAATTATAGAAGATAAACCTCAGAGACCTGCTTACAGCCTTGGGCTCAAGGAAGCTTTGGGAGCCTGGGTTGTCAGGGGCAACCCGACCTGGGCTCTGGTTAAAGCAACAAAGTTTCAACTTTAGAAGTTAAATAAATCCCAGATACTAGCTGCCAGCCAGCCTCGCTGCAAACAGCCATCAGCCCCTCACCCAGGCTGGCCAGGTACTCCAGCAGGACCCTACTTCCTGAAGGGGATGTGGCCAGGCACGCCAGCAGGTGGACATCCTCCAAGGGGTCCCAGACTGCATGAGGGCACAGGCTGGGCTGAGGGACCCCCTCCCCCCCGAGTGCACAAATTTTTGTGTACCGGGCCCCTAGTATGCTCATAATTATGAATGGAAAATTAAAACATTTGAAAGCTCTGTCGGTAGTGAGTCTTAAGAGTAGTGAGCCTCTGCTCTGAGTGATATGGCTGAGTCACTGCCTTGGAGTGCTTCCTTTTTGGGGGGCTTCTCGGATCCCCAGAGAAGATTCAGCCAGTCTTCTGACTAAAGAGTCTGTACCTGATGCTATGTGGGGAGTCGAATAGGGGGAGAGGCTGGAGGTCTCAATAAGTCAGTGTGTGAGATTTCACTTACTAACCCCTTTCTCGCTGTATCGTGCAGCCTTCACCTCTGCCTCACTCAGAGACCTGTGCTTCCCTCTCTCCCAGTCTTTTCCTATATGGGGATCTGATACTACTACTGACCAGCCTCTTGTGAATCTGGTAAGGTTGTACTTGTGGGCTTTTTCAGCCTCCTAAGTCAAACACTGCTTACATCAACTTTTTAGCTTCCAAATTTTTGTGGCTGTTGACTTTTCTGTTCTTTTGCCCTTGTAAGTTTAGGCTCTAATCTCTCCTTACCTTTCCCCCTTTAGTTTCAAAAATAACAACATGATTACTAAAAAACATTTAAAAAACTTTTTGTGGGTATTTTTGTCCTTAGGATAATACCAATCACCAAGTTTAAAATCTCTTGAAAAATTCATTTTGTTACTGGAAAGGTGACCTGGCCCTGAGGGGTCTGCCTAGAACCAGCGGGTGGAGTGTGAGTTCTGGACTTCACACAGTCCAGGTGAATGTCAGAGGACGGTTACTAGCACTGAGAACCTCAAACAAGGAAGGGCGGGGAGTGAGCCTCAGCTGGGCTGCTGGGGCTCACTAAGGAGTCAGAGAAAAGGGGGTTTGGGGACAGGTTCAGGGGGGCAGCCTGAGACCAACTGCCACTGCCCATTGCTGCCCTGGCCACAAGCCTCGTGGAGTCCCTAGAGTTTAGAACATGCATGCCTGTGGGGAGCAGCAGGGGCTAGGGGTGCTCCTGGGGAGGAGAATGCATGCTAGGGCTTTGTTTTGAGGGTTTTTAAAGGCTGGGCGGTTTTAGAGGAGGATCAGTAGAATAGTCATCAGCTTTAGGCTGATGTATCAAAATGAGATTTAGTCTCTTCATTTGTCCTTGGGTGTGGCTGGAAAATGGCACTCAATGGATTTCTGCTCTGTCTCCCTGAGTAGGGTGACTTAAGCTGTTACCCTCTGGTTGGGGAGAAGTGCAAGCCATTTATGCTTCTCAAGTGTCCTTGGTTTAAGGAAGATAGGATTTACTAGGTGGCTGCCAACTGCTTGGCATCTAGATTTTCCAGGTGACTGCAAACTGCTATTTAATTATTTGTCTCAGTTTCCCTATTCTGCTTATCCTGGCTTATTAGCCTGTCTCAATTTTGGTGATTATGCTATCAAATTAATATATGGTTAGGTTCCTTTGCTACATTCTACTTTTGATTTCTTAGGGATTGTTCTTTTTTTAAATTTAATTTTGTTTCATAATTATGTATGGTTTCAAACCCAAAGCTACAAAATGAAGGAAACTTAGTGAAATCTAGCTTCTATCCCTTCCCCATCCCTTTCCCTCTTGTACCCTATAGGCAACTATTGTCTTTAAAATAGAACTGCTTTCTTGCCCACTGGTCTTTATTCTCTTATTCTAATTTATTTTTCTTATACCTCTTACCACTCTGACACGATCACCTTTTTTCCCTACTAGAATAGAATCTTCCTTAGGACAGGGAAGATGCCAAAATAAAAGCATTTCTCGGTTCCCCTTCAGGGCCAGTCAGAGGGGCTTTTGATACCCTCCCCTTTTTTGAGCACAAGTTAGCAGGAAAGTTCACTTTCGTAAAATGTACATTACTTGGCCAACACTGATTTCACATCCATACATATTAATTGTACCTTTACAGCCATTTCAGTCACACAGGGCCATGTGACATAGTGGATATAGCAGTGACAAGGAAAAAGGCCCCCTGCCTTCCAGCTGTGCTCCATTCCCGTAACTAGATGGCGAGGAGTAGATGAACATGGCCTGTGGTGGTAGCTGCTGGCTCGGAGAGGCCCCGGATTCCATGACCGCTTGTTCAGCAGCCCATGCAAGACCCAGGAGAATGTTTATCACGCAGGAGGACGGAGGGCTCCAGTGTTAGAGTGAACTAGACTTCATTTACCGTCAGTTGTGCTAGAATGTGATGTATGTTCCTAAAAACCACCATAACCTGCAGAATTCAGTAAAAACAGCAGAGTTTATGGGCAAATTGAGATTAGGGGATACAGTACTCAAAGCTTTTGCCAGTGACATAACGAGGAGCAGAGTAAAACAGCACAGTTTTGCACATGTTAAGTGGTGAAGAAATACATAAATACTGCAATAAATGTGACACTACACCTTGGTCAGAGCTGACATTTGCATATACAAGTGGGCATTGCAAGGCTTGCAGCCTGTGAATTCAGCTGCGTACAGTGTTCTGTGTTCACCTGTTGTTACTCATGGATGAAACTGCATGTAGGCAAATGGTTGTGCTCAAATTGTTTCCTAATGTCAACATAAACATCTAAACCTGTAGAGAATTTTTATGAGTTATTTGGGCCAAACTATCAACAGTTTGGCTCACTGAGGAAGCAAAACCTCAGAGGATTGAGAAAATGCTCCAGAGAGCGGCAGCTTTGCTCCTTATTTTACTCGTTAGAACCAAAGTAGAAGGTGTAAGGGAATTATATGAGATCCACCGGTGATGGGTTAGGGAGGTGGGAGAAAGCAAAATGGGGAAATCTCTGGGATTGGATAAAAGCCCTAATAAGCCCTGGAGACACATGCTTCTTTCCATTGGTGGGCTTAGGAAAGTAACAACATTACACACATGGAGATGCTATGTGGGAAGCAGGATAGCAATGGGCTCCTGCTCTGGTGGGAGGTTGTACCCTGAAGGGTCTGGAGAAAGGGGTTCCCCTGACATTCCAAAGGTATGTTATCCTAGATGCAAAAAGACAGTAGGCAGGATCAGTTAAGGTAAAGGTTGACCTTTGCCAGGGAAGATGCTGGCCTACTACAGGGCCATGACTCACTTGTAGTTAGGAAGTTTTGATTTCAGACCATTCTATGTGATTACTTCAGATCTGAGTTTGCAAGTCCTGCCATGCAGGCCTCCCCTGAGCTCATCAGGTTTAGATGTGGCCCCTTTTCGTCCACACTAATAATCATGTAGAAACAGTTTACGTTTAAGTAGTCGGTACAGCAGAACTGACTACATTTTCCTTTCTCTTTCTCCTTTAGATGATATGCCAATGGGAACTGCTGGCAGACGAGCTTCAAACGAGTTCTTGGTGTTTGGAGGGTATGCTTACACATAAGTAATTAAAATATTTTTTATGTTTTGGTTTTCTTGTAAGTACAGTTATAGGACTTTGTTCCTGAGCCTAAAATTTATTTTTGTTTTTCAATTTATCACTAACAAATATATATGTAATTATGGAATAAAACACATAAAATCTACCATCTTAACCATTTTAAAGTTTACAGCTCAGAATATTTAGTGTTGAGCAGAACTTTTTCATCCTGCAGAACTGAAACGCAGAACTCTGTGTGTATCAACACTCCCCATTTCCCTTATCCTGCACTGGTAACGACCATTCGACGTCTGTTTCTGTTAATGTGACTGCTTTCTGTAACCTTATATAAGTAGAATCCCACAATACGTCTTATGTGACTGGTTTAGTTCAGTCAGCACAGTGTCCTCAAGGCCATCCATGTTGTAGCATGTCTCAGGATTTCCTCTTTAATGCTGAGTAATATTCCCTGGTGTGCTATAGCACATTTGCTTATCCATTAATCTGTCGTGGACACTTGGAGTGCTTCTGCCTCTTGGGTCTTGTGAATAATGCTGCTATGAATGCAGATATGCAAATATCAGTTAATTAAAAGACCTTGCTCTTTAAAAATATGTTTTTATTGATTTCAGAGATGAAAGGAGAGGGGGGGGAACCTCAGTGATGAGAGAATCACTGATCATCTGCCTCCACTGGGGGTCAAGCCCAGAACCCAGACATGTGCCCTGTCAGGGAATCAAACCATGATCTCCTGGTACATAAGTTAGCGTTCAGCCACTAAGCCATGCTGGCCAGGCAAAAGACCATGCTTTAATTCTTTTGGATATATACTGAAAAGAGGTTGTTGGATCATACGATAATTCTATTTTTAATTTTTGGGATACACCATACAGTTTTCTATAATGGTTGCACCATTTTACATTCCTACAATAGTGTACAAGGTTCTGATTTCTTTATATCCTTGCAAACATTTTTTTTCCCCTTGATAATAGCCACCTTTTTTTTCCCTTTCTCTAAATAGTCATCTTCTTAATGGGTGTGCACTGATATCTCACTGTGGTTGTGATTTGCATTTCTCTAATGATCAATGGTTTTGAGCATCTTTTCATATACTTGTTTGCCATTTGTAAATCATCTTTGGTGAGATTGTCTATTCATATGTCCTTTGCCCATTTTTAAATCAGGTTATTTTTTGTTAGGTTGTAGGAATTCTTTATATATTTTTATTTTTTATTTTTTGGGGGGGAATTCTTTATATATTTTAGATGTTAACCCTTTATCAGATATGCAGTGTACAAATACTTTATCCCATTCCATAGGTTGACTATCACTCTGTTGATGTGTCCTTTGAGCACAGAAATTTAAAATTTGATGTAGTCCCGTTTGTTTATTTTTTGGTATCCATATCCAAGAATCATTGCCTGATACAGTGATTAGGCTTGAAAAATTTCCCCTGTATTTTCTTCTAGGTATTAATACTTTTGGATCTTATGTTTAGATTTTCAAACCATTTTGAGTTTATGGTTTTTTAATTTATTAAGTCTTTTTTGTTGAGAGTAGTACAGATGTCCTCCTTCTTCCCCCTCCACACGGTTCCCACCCTGCCCAGGTGTTTACCACCCTACTCTCTGTGTCCATAGGTAATGCATATATGCATATAAGTTCTTTGGTTAATCTCCTCCCACCCCACCTTTCCTTCCTTGCCTCTGATTCTACTCTATTCATCAGTTTATTTTGTTTATTTGATTCCTTGTTCGTTTATTTTGATCTTTAAATTTATTGGTAGATATATATTTATTGCCATTTTATTCATATTTTTAAAAATCTTTTTCTTCTTTCTCTTAAAGAAGACGCTTCAACATTTCATGTAATACTAGTTTGGTGGTGATGAACTCCTTTAGCTTTTCCTTGTCTGGGAAGCTCTTTATCTGACCTTCAATTCTAAATGATAGTTTAGCTGGGTAGAGTAATCTTGGTTGTAGATTCTTGCTTTTCATCACTTTGAATATTTCTTGCCACTCCCTTTTGGCCTGCAAAGTTTCTGACGGCCGTATGGTGCTCCCTTATAGGTAATAACTGCTTTTTCTCTTGCTGCTTTTAAGATTCTCTCTTTTGTCTTTAACCGTTGGCATTTTAAATATGATGTGTCTTGGTGTGGGCCTCTTTGGATTCCTCTTGTTTGGGACTCTGTGCTTCCTGGACTTGTAAATGTATTTTTCTGTCCAGGTAGGGGAAGAAAATTTTTTTCTTTTTCTTTTTTAAAATATATTTTTATTGATTTCAGAGAGGAATGAAGAGGGAGAGAGAGATAAAAACATCAATGATGAGAGAGAATCATTGCTTAGCTGCCTCCTGCACATCCCCTACTGGTGACTGAGCCTGCAACTTTGGCATGTGCCCTTGTCTGGAATCGAACCCATGACCCTTCAGTCTATAGGCCAATGCTCTATACACTGAGCAAAACCGGCCAGGGCTGTCATTATTTCTTCAAGTAGGTTTCAATATCTTGCTCTCTCTTCTTCTGGCACCCCCATAATGTGAATGTTGGTATGGTTGAAATTGTCCCAGAGGCTCCTTACACTATCTTCATATTTTTGAATTTTTTTTTTCTTTTTGCTCTTCTGATTGTGTGTTTTTTGCTTCCTCATATTTCAAATCATTATTTGATTCCTGGAATCCTCTACTGTTGAATCCCTGTAAATTATTCTTTCAATTAGTGTGTGCTTAATTTCTAACTGGTCCTTTTTCATGTCTTTGACATTCTCACTGAGATCCTTAAAAGTCCCACTAAGTCCCTTGAAGCTCTCATGAAGATCCTTGAGTAAGCTGCTTGAAGCTCCTGTTCAGTAACTGGGACACACATTTATAGAACACCTGCCATAGCTGTTCGTCTCCTGATGTTCTGAGCAGGGGAGGCACCAGAGGTGTAAGAGAAGCTAGCTGGTTGCTTGTGATTCCCCGAGAATAGTGCCTTGAATTATAAGGTTGCTAAGTTTACTTCTTAGGGCATCTTTATCCAGGTTTTTAATTTCCCTTTGGTGATTAGCAGGAAGATATTAGAACCTGACAATGTATAGGTTAAAAAAATATTCAGTGAAAAGATGCCAGTATCACTCATCATCAGAGAAATGCAAATTAAAACCACAATGAACTATCAACTCATACCTGTCATAATGGCTGTCATCAAGTCAACAAACAACAGATGTTGGCAAGGATGTGGAAAAATGGAACCCTGTTAGTGGGAATGCAGACTGGTGCAGTCACTGGAGATAGTATGGAGTTACCTCAGAAAATTAAAAATGGAACTGCTTTATGACCCAGCAGTTCCACGTCTGAAAATATATCAGAAGAATCCTGAAACACTGATTTGAAATAATATATGCACACCTATGTTTTTTGCAGCAAAAATTGTTTACAATTGCCAAGATTTGAAAGCAACCTAAGTGCTGATCAATAGATGATTGGATTAGGAAGCTGTGGTGCATGTGTGAAATGAAATACTACCAGGATATTAAAAAAAAAAAAAGGGAAAAAAGGAAATGTTACCTTTTGTGACAGCATGGATGGACCTGGAGAGTATTATGTTCAGTGAAATAAATCAGTCAGGGAAAGAAAAGTACCATGTGAATTCACTGACATGTGGAATCTAATGAACAAAATAAACTAGAAACAGACTCATAGACACAGAAATCCGTAGATGGCTGCCGTCAGAGGGAAGGGGGTTGGATGACTGGGTGAAATAGTGCAGGGATTAAGCAAGAAAGAACCCCCCACACCTCACAGTGCAGACAACAGTTATGTGATTACCAGAGGGAGAAGGGATGTAGGGAGGGGTAGGAGAGGGGGAATAAATGATGATGGGCAGAGACTTGACTTGAGGTGGTAAACACAATACAATACGCAGATAGCATATAGAATCGTCCACCTGAAACTATAGTAATTTATGAACCACTGTACCCTCAACAAACAATATTTTAAAAAGAATAAAACCCCAGATGTACTTGCTACAACTCTTTGTGTACTGGTACTTATTAAATTGGGACCATAGAAAATGGCATTTGTTCATTCACATCACATTCTCATACTTGACGACTAAGTCATCATATTTAAAAGTTACTTACTAGAATTAGGTAAGTGAAGAATAGGGAGAGCTTATAGAATCACACTGGATGGTGTATCAGTGAGGAATTCCACTCAATTGTAAACAGCAGGGTCCTCACTGTTGTGTAGTTGAACACTAAAGGTTTTGCTTTCTTGCATGAAGAGAAGTCAAGGTAAATAACTGTTGCCTTCGTTTCTGTGGCTGAAGGGAATTTTCTGCAGTTCTTCTGGCCTTCCCTTCATGGTTCCAGGTTAGCTGCTGAAACTTCAGTAAGCCTATCCACATTCCAGTAGGAGGAAGAATAGATAAAAGACTTCCATTTACATCTTATTGACCAAGAAAGACATATTGACTGCTCATGGCTGCAAAGAAGTCTGGGATATGTCATAATTTAACTGGGCACATTATACCTTCCATAAAATTTAAGTTCTGATAGTAAGAAACAGTAGGTGAATGGATATTGGGAAAGCAACTAACATCTCTGCTACTGATGAGATTTTCTTTTGATTTAAATAGGAAATACTCTAATGGTTTAAAATGTTCTGACATGAAGCTAGAAGATAGTCTTTGTTTTGCTTAGATAACTGTACAATCTCTTATATTTATAATGCTATCATTGGGGGAAAGGGAAATTTTGTGTGTTTTTAGAAGTATAGAAGGGCAAAGAATGAAGTAAGTCATCTATATTAAGGCCCTATATTATGTTGTAAATTGAATTGAAAGTCATCTAAGGACATACTATTTCTGAACTTATGAAAATCAATGAAAGAGGCTATTAAGAAATCAAGTTCTAACATTTAAAAATGTGGACTTCAGATCAGTTCTATGCTTTGAGAATTGCACAGTTTATTTTCAGTCTTCATAAAAGTCAGAGTTCCTTGGGAATGCTTAATGCATTCATAACTTTTGTAAACATTCCAGTCATGTTTGATCTTGAACTTTCTGTTCATTTCCCAACATATTTTCCTAGAAATACATTTTTCTCTCATATAGTAATGAATAGCAGAATGTGAACAGATGAAACTAAGTTTTGCCAACCTAATTTTCTTGTTGTAGAGGAATGTTTTTCCAGTTCTTGTTATCAGTCTTAGTCTTAAATATGCATATGAATGCCAGGAGAGTTCTTTTAATGACAAATGAAATTTCTTTGTTTTATATATTTTTTATAAGATGAACATTTCTTATTTACATGCAGAACTGATCATTTTGCTTTTTCTAGAATTTTTTTCTAACTACTACCATTGGGTCTTACTTGAATTTCTTTCTTCTTCTATAATTTATGGTTGCAGACAGTGTCTGCCTACTGTGTCACCTCACAGCGAAACAGCACCAATTCCAGTTCCTACTCAGATAAGGAATTATCAGCGCATGGAGCAGAATCTTACATCTACTGCCAGCTCTGGCACAAATCTACATGGTTCTCCAAGGTAAGCTAATATTTTTTTCTCTTTTTTTGTTAATCTTCACCCAAGGATATTTTTTCATTGATCTTTTAGAGAGAGTGGAAGAGAGAAGGAAAGACAGAGAAACATCGATGTGAGAGAAATACATTGATTGGTTGCCTCTTGCACGCACCTGGACTGGGAAGGAGCCTGCTAACCAAGGTACATGCCCTCGACTGGAATTGAACCCGGGACCCTTTTGTCCACAAGCTTTTCTTTTAAACATGTTGGGGGTTCCAGTCAGGAAGCAGTGTAGGTAAATGTGGTACCCATAACCTCATCAAAATTACTCCTAAACTACAGAACAACCATATTTTAGAACCAGCTGAAATCAAGCTGTACATAAGTCCTATAACTAAGGATGTAAAGAAGAAACCACATCAAGACTAGTAGGAGGGGCAGAGACATGGAATGTCTGGTCCCATAACGTGTGGCAGGTAAAAATCAGGAGGGATATCTTGGTTGTGGAGTTTCCCTTGAAGAGCAAGGGGTCCCAGCCTCCACACTAGGCCTCATAGCCAAGGGTTCCAATGCCAGGAAGAAAAGGGCCCATAACTTCTGGCTATAAAAGCTAAGGGGATTGTGGCTGAATGAGACAGAGGGCAGCTGGAGTTCTAGGCAGTTCATCTTGAGCCTGTGCACAGACTTACTCAGATGCACTTGCTGTAAGCTCCAGAAGCTTAAAGACAGCAGGGACATACGGAGAGGAACTCAGTGGATTGGCATCAGGGTGAGAGCTGGAGGGTAGCTCCCAGACAAAAGTGATGGCAAAGGCCATTGTTGCTTTTCTGAGCCCTTCCCACACAGAGCTGGCAAGTGGGTGCATATCTAAGTCTTCATCAGCCTGGCTCATACTGTTTGCCCCATCCTGGTGATTCCCTGAGACCTTGCCTTACCTAACTAGTGGGCACACCTAAGCCATTTTCAGTGGCTTTTCTATGCAAATGGCATCTCTTGCCTCATGCTTTGGACTTTCCTAAAATCTCTCAAGCAAGCAGCATCTGGCCTCTGCGTACCCCAGACCTCTCGCTAAGTGGCCCCAGGCCTGGCACTAATGGCAGCTGACTTTGGTGTGCAGCTTGGCCTCTCTTGGGTACCTCCAAGCCTAGCAAAGTGGCAGCCTTCTGAAGATTGCTTTGTCGCTTGTGCCTGTCCCAGGCAAGGCACAGGTAGTGGCTAACCTTGTACCTCCAAGGAGGCCCCAGAGACAGTGCACTCAATGGACAGCTTCAGACCATGCCAAATTATAACCCTACCACCTCCACAAGCAACCACCCAAGAGGCAGACTTGGCAAGCACCCAAGACCCAGTGAAGCAAGGCCTGCTCTATAAGGTTGGCCCCTGTACAGCATCTCCTTCACTGTAGTCACAGCCAGTCATGGCCAGCACTCACAGCTGATCAGCCTGAGGGTCAGTTCCTCCCAGTGATGCAACAGCAATCAAGGCTCAACAACAACAGGACAATGCACATAGCCCACACAGAAATATGCCCGGCTTGAGTGACTGGGGAGGCTGTACACAGGGCCCTGCAGAACACCTACTACACAAGGCCACTCTACCAAGTCCAGCAGACATAACAACTCTACTTAATACATGGAAACAAACTGGGGAACTGCCAAAATGCAGAGACAAAGAAACAAGTACCAAAGAAACAAGGAGGAATCTTCAGGAAAAAAACAATGAAATGGAGGCAAGCAGACTACCAGATACAGTGTTCAAAGCAATGGTTATAAGGATGTTCATGGAACTTCACAGCATAAAAAAGGACATGGAAACCATAAAAAAGAACCAGTTAGAAATGACAGATACGCTAACTGAAATAAAAAAATTACAGGAATCAGTAGTAGTGTAGATTCAAATCAGCAATTTGGAATTTAGGGAAGCAAAAAATACACAATTAGAACAGCAAAAAAGAATTTTAAAAAAAGGATAATGTAAGGAGCCTCTGGGGAAACTTCAGTCATAAAAACATTCACATCATTGGGTGCCAGAAGGAGAAGAGTAAGAACAAGAAATTGGAAACCTGTTTGAGAAAATGATGGAAAACTTCCCTAACCTGGTGAAAGAAATAAACATACAAATCCTAGAAGCGTGGAGTCCCAAACAACGTGAACCTAAGGAGACCCACACCAGGACATATCATAATTAAAATGGCAGAGGTTAAAGGCAGAAAGAGAATCTTAAAAGCAGCAAGAGAAAAGCAGTTAGTTACCTTCAAGGGAGCTCCCGTAAGACTCTCAGCTGATTTCTCAACAGAAATTTTGCAAGACAGAAGAGATTGGCAAGAAATATTCAAAGTGATTAAAAAGCGAGGACCTACAACCAAGATTACTCTATCTAGCAAAGCTATCATTTAGAATCTAAGGACAGATAAAGAGCTTCACAGACAAGAAGAAGCTATGGTTTATCACCATCAGACCAGGATTAAAAGAAATGTTGAAGTGTCTCTCAGGGCACATACCTGGGTTACAGGCTTGATCCCCAGTAGGGGGCATGCAGGAGGCAGCTGATCAGTGATCATCATTGATCTCTCTCATCATTGATGTTTCTATCTCCTCCCTCTCTCTTCCTCTCTGAAATCAATTTTAAAAAAAGAAGAAAAGGATTAAAAAATACAAATAATAACAGCCTTAAAAAATTATGAAATCTTACCATTTGTGACAGCGTGGATGGACCCAGAGGGTATGACACTAAGTGAAATAAGTCAGAGAAAGACATACTGTATGAGTTCATTCATATGTGGAATCTAAAGATCAGTATAAACAAAACAGAAACAGACTCATAGATGTAGAGAACAGACTGATGGTTGGCAGAAGGGAGTTGGGGGTAGGGGTGAAAATGGTTAAAGGGATTGAGAAGTACAGATCAATAATTACAATATAGTCATCTGGGTGCAAAGTACAGCATAGGAAATATAGCCAATAATCCTATATAATAAAAGGCTAACATTGTCCCCTCTACAGGGAATTTGACCAGGGGGTGGGGCCGGCCAGCCAACCCCCGCGTCCCCTCCCCCCAGCCCGCCCAGCCATATTGGCCCTGATTGGGGTGGGCTAGTTGGACCCCACCCATGCACAAATTTGTGCACCAGACCTCTAGTAGTTTAATAACTATGTATGGTGTCACTTGAGTACTGCAAATGTCAGGAGGAACACTTTGTAAAGTAGATGATTGTCTAACCATTATGCTATACCCCCACACTAATACAAAATATTGAATGTAAACTGTAATTGAAAAAAAATTTTTAATTAAAAAAAATATTGTTTTTGTTGAAAGACATGTTACTTTCCATAGCCAACTTTTTCCCTTATGTATGTGTATAGAGTGGGTCAAAAGCTGTTTGTATGTACAGTGATTAATAAAAATAATACAAGAATAAGCTCTGTGTTTCATGTACTAACAACTGTAAACTTTTTCTCCACCCTGTATAATGGAGGTGTACAAAATGGTACAAAAAATTGAATAAAAAATTTTTTGTAATGGATCTATTTAGATAATATTTATGCTTGGCAGGGTAATATGGTATGTATATATTTGTCCACAAATATAATTATTTTATTTACATATTACTTATTTTTTTCTACATTCTGAAACCCCACTAAGGTAGCAAAGGAATGACAGTGGTATAAGTCCACAAAGAAAAGTAAAATAAGAATAAATATTCAGTGGGTGGAAAATTTCAATAAGTTTTTGGGAAGCAAAGAGAATGGAAGATTAATGCCTGCTGACAGAACAGCTGTGCCCCATAGTACCCTCAGAAACAGATCTCGGAGAACTCAGGTGAAAGTGGGGCACATGGCTAAAAGTAGGAAAACAATCTGAAAGAAACAGCAAGAATGCAAAGAAAATAAACTGATTTTAAAAATTAGTACCTTTAGCCCTGACCGGTTTGGCTCAGTGGGTGGAGCATCAGCCTGGGGAGTGAAGGGTCCCAGGTTCATTTCCAGTTAGGGGCATGTGCCTTGGTTGCAGGCACATCCCCAGTGGAGGGTGTTAGGAGGCAGCTGATCGATGTTTCTCTCTCATCAATGTTTCTAACTATCCCTCTCCCTTCCTTTTTGTAAAAAAATCAATAAAATATATTTTTTAAAAATTAGTACCTTTAGATAAAGGTTAGAAACTGCATTAAGAACGAAATGCTATTGAAAAAAATCAAAATTATAAAGCTCTCTTCTTGGACATTATAAATGGTAATAATTAAAATAAATGCTGGGAGACAAAGTTGAGGAAGTATCTTAAATAGGTGAACCAAATGAAGTTGGAAAATATAAATGAAAAATACTCTTCAAGGGTTAATTAGTATAGGTATTCCAGAAAGAAAAATAAAATGATGAAGAAAATTTCTAGGACATCAAAACAATTTTTTTTCAGCATTGATGGATATAAGATTTTAGATTAAAAGGGCCCACCAAATACATAGCTCAGTGAATGGAAAATGATCCTCACCATTGAGAAAACTTTTACAAAGGGCATTTTGCAATATGTATGAAATTTATTAGTGCATATATCTTTTAAGCAGCACTTCAGCTTCTGGTAATTTATTGTATAGATAATCAGTCCTTGCCTGTATATGAAATTGTATGCAAAGTTTTTGTTATAATAGCAGAGGATGAGAAATAAGCCCACCAGTAAGGGACTGATTTATTATAGATTATCTCTGCCAGTGGAGCATCTTCCAAAAAAGAGTGAGGCAGCTCTCTATGTCCTGAGGTAGAAGATTGTTTAGTTTATTACAAAGTGAAAAAGTGGTGAGAGTGTTACTAACAGTGGTTCTCAGGGGTGGTTTGAGGCTCCCTTTTTATAGGGTCCATGAGGAAAACTATTTTCAAAATAATAGGATATTGTTTGCTTTTTCACTGCATTGGTACATATACTGATAGTGCAAAACCAATGATGGAAACATTGGTGCTTTAGAACACCTCAAGCTAGTGTCCCCCATCTATACTTTAGTCTTTGTGTTCTTTACTGTCACACACTTGCAGTACCAGAGAATGTCTTTAATGAAGCAGTAAAAATAATTCTTTTTCTTTGAAAACCTTAGCCTTGAGTGGAGTTGTAGGCATAAAGAACTTTTGCACGTTGGAGTAATTTTAAGGAAAAGCACTTGTATGATTGTTTTAGTTGCAAGCTGAACTAGCCATTTTTTCATGAATACCATTTTTAAAGAACAAAACTATGATTATGGATATTTGGCATCCATTTTGTAAAAATGAACTAAGTCTGTAACTTTGCTATAGAAAACAAATGATATAAAATGTGAGCTCCTGAACAAAAATTAGAATTTTGGAAAAGTTGTATTCATCATTGTGATCGTTACAGCTCCTGTTACATATTGACAGCCATTTCTAAGATTGATGATGGTGGTCTTTTGATGGGATGTGGGTGATATTGTGTAATGTGTCAACATTTGGACTATCTGCATAACACAGTCAACCAATATTTTTTTTAAATATATTTTTATTGATTTCAGAGAGGAAGAGGGGGGAGAGGAGAGATAGAAACATCAGTAATGAGAGAGAATCATTAATCGGCTGCCTCCTGCACAACTCTGCTGGGGGTTGAGCCCGAAACCCAGGCGTATGCCCTAACTGGCAATTGAACCGTGACCTTCTGGTTCAGAGCTTGATGTGTGACACCAGCCGGGCCCAACCAGCATTTTCCAAGTGATCAGATGTAACAGAATACACAATCTCACTGACGTGGTTTCTAATTCCATGCTATGGCTAGTCTTTCAGAAATGATGACTTGCTGAGTTTTTATGTAGCATCAAAGAGAAGTATCTGGAAACGCTACCAAAATACTTCTCCCCTTTCCAATTACCTATCTGTGTAAGTCTGGGTTTCCTTCATATACCACACCCAATGTTACACAGATTGAATGCAGAAGTAGTTACGAAAATCCACCTGTCATCTGTTCAGTCAGGTATTAGAGATTCGCAAAAATGTAAAATAATGTCACACTTCTCGATAACTTATTTTGTTTTGGAAGATATAATTATTTTTCATAATTATGTTATCAATGATAAGTTTATTTTTAATGACTTGATAATTGCAAAATTTTCTGTTTAACTTCTAATACAGTAAGCATCAGCTTGTATGTTGCATGAACAAAATCTCTCTGGGATCATTAGTAATTTAAGACTATAATGGGGTACTAACACCCCCAGATTTGAAAATGGTTAGTATAGCCCAGCTACTCAGTGGTGGAGCATCAGCCCATGAACCAGAAGGTCACTGGTTTGGATTGGCTGGAGCACAAGCCCAGGTTGTGGGCTCAATCCCCAGCAGGAGGCATGCAGGAGGTGATGGGTTGATGTTGATGTTTCTCTATATATCAGTGTTTCTATCTCTACCTCTCCCTTCCTCTCACTCTAAAATGAATAAAAAATTTTAAAAATCCACTAGATACCAGTTTGAGCATGAAAGAAAAGAACTGTTGACTGATAGTTCATTTTAAAAATGAGAGAATGGTTGGTATATATAACATTATCTTTTCTAAAAATGAAAGTATGATTATACCATGGGCCTTTGAACAACACAGAGGTTAGGGCACCAGTGCCCTGAGCCGATGAAAATTCGACTCCCCCAAAACTTTACTAATAGTCTACTGTTGACCAGAAGCCTTACCATAGAAATAGTCGATTAATATATGTTGATTAACATAAATAGTTGATTACCACATATTGTATATGTTATATATTATATGCTCTATTCTTATAGTAAAGTAAGCTGGAGAGAAGAAAATAGTAAAATCATAAAAGAAAAATACATTTACAGTATTTATTGAGAAAAATGTGTGTAGGTGGACCTGTGCAGTTCCAACCTGTGTTGTCCAGGGGCGGCAGCGTGTGAGTGCCGCGTGTGCCTGCCGTGGGTCAGGAGCTCTGGAAGGACGTCAGAGGCTAAAAACGGGTAGCCTTGTGCACAGGGTGGAGGAAGTGCTGGGAGATAGGAGAAAGGGTACGAGGGTGAGAGGGAGGCTTCCCTGTGTAATTTTATGCATTTTATACTTGTGCCATGTGACTGTTAAATGTTTTTAAAAATATACTCCACGGCATATTTCTAGGAAGTTTTAAGGAAAAAAGACAGAAGTGAAGAGCCCAGAACCTGTTGGAGTCATTTTCTTTTCTTCCCAGGTCTGCAGCGGTGCGAAGGTCCAACACCAGCCCTTTGGGCTTCCTCCGGATGGGAGCCGGCTCCCCGGCGCCCGCAGACGCAGCACAGACAGCCGGACGAAGACTCTCCACTGGGTCTTCCAGGCCTTACTCACCTTCCCCTTTGGGTACGCGTTTAAAGCAGTTGTCTTCAACCTTTTTTACTGCCGCATCTGACCTGGCACTCTCTGTGGGACCATTGGCTCACAGTGGCCAAGAGTCTCAGCTGGCTGGGACCATATCCCACCTCCCTGGGTACACCCCTGCCCCTTAGTCCTTCTGGAGAACCTCTGAGTAACTCTGTCAGGATATCCATTGGAAATAGAATAATACAAATGGATCTTTTGGATAAAAAGTATCTCCTTGGGTTATGACTCTGAACACAAAGTCAGAAAACCTAGGTTAAAGTACATAGAACCCCTACCCTACGTACCACTCAGATTTCTGAGGATCATAAAACAACCTTGTACATAACAGCACTGCCTGTGACCAGGGAGGGATGTGGTGTAGCCTCGTTACAGTCTGCCACCTCCTAGGAACCATGTATAGCAGAGGAACAGTTAAAACAGAGCAGAAACACAACAGCAACAACAAAACCCAACCAAACGTAAAAACAAGCCTTAAAGCTTATGTTTAGTGAAAGTAAGACAGAGACCAGAGCAACTGGGACTGCAGAATTTGTGTAAAACAGCATTCATGTGATGGGGAAGAAAAGGTGGTACAGAGAGGGCCCAGTGGGGGCAGACAAAATTGCAAAGAAAACACACACAAAGAAAACAAAAACCCAAAACTTTTTTATACACACATGCACACACGTTTCTAAAGGGAGAGGGTCGCCACCCTCAACCAAGACTGCCGGAGTAGGATTCAGAGGGCGTGGGAGGGTTGGGAGGAGGCAGAGCAAGGACAGTGCTCAGAAGCCCTGATTTTAAAACCACAGTGATAATGTTTAAAAAAAGACACCCACAAAAAAAGTGTCACCACCTCACCTGCTACAATGGTTTTGAAGCTGTTTTTAGCTGAAAATTTTTTCCAAACAAAATCTTGGCTCTGCCTCACCCGCAGCAGCTCCTAAGGCTCTCCAAGGTGTCCAGAGCGACGTTCCAACTCAAGGAAAAGGCTCTTGCTCGGGGTCTGCTGACCCTTTGCCTGCCTACCTAACCCCTTGGTTGGTGCCTCTTCCTTTTTGTAGACTTGTCTCTTGCCTCCTTAAACCCCCTGAAGTCTTCACCAGCTCTCCTTTTTATTGGCTTGGGTCCTTAGAGGTCCATGCAACGAAGGTAGATGCAGAGATGTGCAAGAGAGATTGGGGGACGCCTGTGCTGGATAAAGGAGGAAGCAGGAGTTCACAGGGAGCCCCCTGAGACTGCCATACAGATGTGACCCTCTGAGGGAAAGGAAGGAAGGAGGAGTCCTGGCTACAGTGAGGGTGCAGAGAGGTTAGCCCGGCTAAAAGAGTGTCCCCACGCACTGAGTTGTCCAAATTTCCTGACCTGCTTGAACAGGCCTGAATTAATGCCTTGAACATATGCAGTCAGTGGCTGGGAGCCCTGGGGAACAGGAACAGGGTGGATTCAGAGGAACAGAAGCTGGGCTGTCATTCAGCTCCACAAGCCCCCAACACTATGGACAGACTCTCTGTACTTCCGTTTTAACAACATACTTGTTGCAGACACTGGTGGTACGTGGCTTTCTTTCCTGTTGATCTTGTTTTAATTAAGAGTATAGGTACTTTTGACCCTATATGCCCAGGACCCAGCACGTGGTTGGTTAGCTGAGCTGAGTGTTTGCTGGGTAAACCTTGTGAACTGCAATGTGCTGCGTCATCTGCATGTGTGCCTGTCTCCAGTCTTAGCTGGTTTTGAAGCCCCTCTTCCTTCTTTGCAGTTGGTGCCATTCCAGAGCCATGGAGTCAGTGCTGCTGTGGGCGCCCGCAGGGCCAGGAGTCCGGGAGGAGGAACTCTTCAGGTAGGAGATGGAGTTGGCATATTAATAACTGTAATCCTGTTATGAACTAGAGGCCCGGTGCATGAATTCATGCACAGGTGGGGTCTGGCCAAGGTGGGGTGGTGGTGGAGGGGTCATAGATGGTTGGCAGGCTGGCCCCGTCCCTAATTGGGGTGGGGGAGCAATTGGGGGCGGGGCTGTGGGCAGTTGGCTGGCCCAGTCCCCTAGTCAAACTCCTAGTTGAGGGGACAATTTGCATATTAGCCTTTTATTATATAGGATAAGGTGACCAGATTTAAAGTGGTACATCATTGATGGGGGGATTCTTTTTTTATTATTTTTTTTTATTATTACTTAAAATACTACAAGGAGTAATCGGGACTTTTTTAAAACGCCGCGGGACGTGGGACAAACTGTTAAAAATCAGGACTGTCCCACCTTTATAGGATGGATTTGAGTTATGTTTTCCTAGTCTTATAAAAAAAACAGAATTGGTGCCCAGTTGGTGTGGTCATCTCTTTTTTGGTATATGATTCTTTTACGAAAAAAGTGTCAGGAATTAAGTAACTTAGCTAAATTTGTCACACAGATAATGAAAATCTAGGAAATGAAATTTTGTTGCTTTGATTACTACTATTCTTTTTTTAATCCTTATAGTGGAAAGTATTACATAGATGCAGATGTAGCTGACCCTTTCTAGCTCTACCCCGTCCCCAAGAAGTACTATTCTTTTTTTTTAAATATATTTTACTGATTTTTTACAAAGAGGAAGGGAGAGGGATAGAGAGTTAGAAACATCAATGAGCGAGAAACATCGATCAGCTGCCTCCTGCACACCCCCTACTGGGGATGTGCCTGCGTCCAAGGTACATGCCCTTAACCAGAATCGAACCTGGGACCCTTGAGTCTGCAGGCCGACACTCTATCCACTGAGCCACACCAGTCATGGCTAAATCATGCTTTTTAAAGTCAAATCTTACTGTACGTGCATTTGAGGAGTTGGCCAGTTAAAGGAACTCTGATCCTTGGGAAAGCATACAAATTAGCTTTCTGGACCATAACACTTTGCCACTGATTTTACTTATTTGTGCATATGCACACGCGCACACACACACACACACACGTATATATACCTGTGCCTGTGTATGTTTGGCAGAACCCAGTTATGAAAAGTTAAATATCAAATTCAGTATGAAATTAGCCAGGAGTGTTCAGTAGCAAAAGCTCCTGTTGATGTGCGTTTTTAGAAAGATGATGGTTATAGGTCACTGAGAAGATTTGTATGTTCTTAACATTATCAGTGGTAGTTTGGCTTAGAAGTGCCAAAGAATTTGTAAGTGGAGCTCAAGGCTTAGTGGACCTTAAGTGGGCAGCAACCAGGTTTGTGTGGGTGAAATCCCTTATTGTTGCCAACTGCTCAGCATATCAAGGCTGTCTCCCAAGCCCCTGGTAGGTATCCCTGTAGAGCCAAGAACATCTGAAGATTTTTTATTGATTCTTAAATAGAGAGGAAAGGAGAGAGCGAGACAAACATTGATGTGAGAGTGACACATCGCATGACTGCCTCTTGCACACCCCCTCCTGGGGATGGGGCACATAACTGGGGGCTGTGCCCTGACTGGGAATCGAATTGGCAGCCATTTGGTGCATGGGATGATGTCCAGCCAACTGAGGCACATGGGCCAGGGCCATAAGCTTGTTAATTTTAAACAAATAAAATCAAATTCAGGAACAGTGTATTATATAATTCTCTTTACATATCTTTTTTTTAAATAAGGGATTATTCTGGGTTTGTTTGAAAAGTTCATTTTAGTTGAGGTGTGAGAAAGGGGAATAATCACATTGTTAAACCCAAGTATGTGTTTATGTAAAGGATGGAAGTGATCCTGTTCATTCTAAGTGTGTTGTTTTGGTCCTAATTAGACCTCACATTAATCTGAGTTATTTGCTAGCTGCTGATAAAGCAGCTAATATACCCGTTATCCCCTTCTGTCTCCTGAGAATATCAGTGACGATGTTCTTATCACTGGTTTGTAAAGGATGCCAAAAAAAAGTCTCCCGCCAAGTAAACACTTTTAAAATATCTCATGAAAAATAAGGCGTTCATTGAAATTCTCATTTTAAGAATTGTCTTCTTGCCCTGGCCGGTTTGGCTCAGTGAACAGAGCGTCGGCCTGCAGAACAGAGTCCCGGGTTCGATTCCAGTCAAGGGCACATGCCCGGGTTGCAGACTCGATCCCTAGTAGGGGGCATGCTGGAGGCAGCCAATCAGTGATTCTCTCTCATCATTGATGTTTCTCTCCCTCTCCTTCTTTGAAGTCATTAAAATGAATGAATGAATGAATCAATGAATGGTTTTCTTAATCCTTACGATTTTGTCATGTACTTCTTCCCACTGGGTTAACACTGCATCTGTTTTCTTGGTAGGTTCTTCAGTGCCGCAGGCTCAGTCACCACAGTCTTTCTTATTGGGTGCTAGACTGCAGAGTGCCCCCAGCCTCACTGACATCTACCAGCACAAGCAGAAGCTCCGAAAGCAGCACTCCGACCCCGTGTGCCCGTCCCACATGGGGGCTGGGTGCAGTCACTCCCCTCAGCCCAGTCGGCCAGGCAGCCTGGGGACTTCCCCCACCAAATACCTGGGGTCCTCTCCGCGGAGTTCTGACTGGTTCTTTAAAACCCCTTTACCAACAATAATTGGCTCTCCTACCAAGGTGTGTTTATTAGACGTTTGTAGGGGTTACGACTTTAAGTTAACATTGTGAAGGGGACGGATGGAGAGCCAGTTCAACAACAGACACGAGAGAAGTGGAAATGGAGGTCTTGTACTCACAGCTCCTGAGAGAGACACCCTGCACACCTGGGGTGGGCACTCAGGGGATGCCCAGACGATGTGCAGCCAGGGAGAGGCAAGGAGCAGGATTCTGGTCAGCTCCATGGGGGTCTTACCTGAAGGGTACACGAAGAAGATCCTGGGAGGTGGGATGTTATATCAGGAGCTTTCATATGCTGGTGATGCTGCGGGCTGCTAACTAGGGCGTGCACTTACAGGAAGGCAAGTGTCAGTTTAAGGTCCCTGCAGTCCACTTGGCCAAACAGAATGGGTGCAGAGGCAGCGATACCGTGAAATAGCTGAACTGAGCTCTCTGCAATAGGTCATGAACTAGTATGGAAAGGACTTATGATGAGAAGAGCTATAATTTAATGAGCACTTGCTATGTGCCAGGTCAGTGTAGGCCCTTGACTTGAATGCTTTATGTACATTATCCCACTGAGGTGCCCATGGTTAGAGAGGCTGTAAGTGGAAGGGCCAGTATTTTAATCCAGTTCTGACTGACTCCTGAATCAGTGCTCCTGGCTGCTGGGCTATGCAGACTGCCAGTACTGAATGCTTCACACATCGTAATAACCAGCTTACGTGTTTCTTTAGACCACAGCTCCTTTCAAAATCCCCAAAACACAAGCATCTTCCAACCTGCTAGCGTTGGTTCCTCGCCATGGGCCTTCTGAAGGGCAATCTAAAGATGGGGATGACCCACGAGAATGCTCTCATTGTCTCTTACTACCAGGAAGGGAGAGGCAGACGTCTGAGCAGCAGAGCAAGGCAGTGTTTGGCAGGTAAAAAACACTGTTTCCTTCCAGCTTTAAACGTGAAAACTGCCCTGCTGGTGTGACTCAGTGGTTGAGTGTTGGCCCATTGACCGGGAGGTCATGGTTCAATTCCCGTCAGGGCACATGCCTGGCTTGATGCTAATAGGGGGCTTGAAGAAGGCAGTTGCTGTCTCTATCTCTATCCCTCTTCCTTCCTCTTTCTAAAATCAATAAAAATGTATTTAAAAATTAAAAAATAAACATGAAAACTACCATAGTACATATATTGCTGTTACAAAACAACCAGACCACATTAGTAGCTGGATATGAACTGTATACATTGAGAGTCTGAAAACCATAGATGCTTCCTGTAGCTGGAAGTACAGAGCTCTTGCTGAATGTCCTGAATAACCTATTTCTGTCTCTTACTTATATTGGCTAGTGAAGTTTGTCTCTACCCTGAATTGTTATCTATCTTTGTCTCCTTGTTCTCTGGCTTCTCATTACCTTTTACGGCTTGACTTAAATCCTTACTATTTACGTGTGGACTTTTCATTATTAAAATCACTCTTCGTTTTAGATCTGTCAGTACTGGGAAGCTATCGGATCAACAGGTCAAGACACCTTTACGTGGACATCAGGGCAGCACAGACAGTTTAAATACAGAACGACCAATGGATATAGGTAAGGGAGAACTATTTGTTTTTGAGGGGGATGGGAGCAGGTAATTTGTTAATGTATTTGTTAATTTCCCATTGTTGCTATAACAAATTACCACAAGATTGGTGGTTTAACACAACATAAATAGATTACGTTATAGTTAATGGAGGTCAGAGTGTGAAATTGGTCTCTCTGGGTAAAGTGCAGGTGCCAGCAAGCTCCTGCAGGCTCTGGGGAGGGTGCGTTTCCTCGCCTTCTCCAGCTTCTGGACACTGCTCTCATTTCTGCTCAGCCCCTTCCGTCTGGAAGTCAGCAGTGGCCAGCCTAGATTCTGACCTGCCCCCCTATTCTGCACTTAAAGGACCTTGTGATTACATGGACCCACTGGGTTGTCTCTTTATGTTAAGCTCAATTGATCAGCAATTCTAGTTCCACCTGCAACTTTAATTTCCTTTTGCCATGTAAGATAGTTTATGCAAAGGTTCCAGGTCTTAGAACATGGCCTTTTAGGCTGGGCTGGAGGTAATTATTCTACTTACCTGCTTCTATTGATTGAGCATGAGCTTACTGGCCCAGATTTCTTCATCCTGTCCTTGTCCTTTTGTCTTTCTCAGTAGCCTATCAAGACAGGGACTTGTTCTGTATCTTGATGACCAGTGGCCTGTGAGTTAGAAGGAATTCTGACCAAGATCATTTTTTATCAGTAGGGTAATACTGACTAAAGTTAGGCTAAACACTCATGTATGCTTAACTATTTCTTATACAGAAAGGCGTTCCTATAAAGACCCACAGGTCACTGAGATCCCTGCCCTTGCATAGCTGTTCCAAGGGTTGTTACGTTTGTAGACCCACATTTAGATTCCAGACCTAACTCAGACTTGGATTTTAGGAATCTGTACCTGAATTTCAGAATCACTGTTGTAGCCTCTTTAGTCTTGTTTTCTCATTTTTTTAAATCCTCACCTGAGGATATTTTTCCATTGATCTTTTAGAGAGAATGGAAGAGAGAGGGAAGGACAGAAACACCAGTGTGAGAGAAACACACGGATTGGTTGCCTCCTGTATGAGCCCCGACCAGGGCCCAGGCTGGGGAGGAACCTGCAACCGAAGTACATGTCCTTGACCAGAATTGAACTCTGCACCCTTTGATGCCGCAAGCCGACTCTCTATCCACTGAGGTGAACCGGCTAGGGCTATAATTGTTTAAAAGTCATATTTGTCAAGATACTTGCATAGGAGTGAGAAATGGGTAAATACATAGTCTCTTTAATATCTCAGAGTTTTTACTATTTTACACATCTTTATGCATGCCAAATATATAGAGCTTGTGTAGGAATTTGAAGAAGCCACAAAGAATTTCTGAGAATTGGTTTCCTCTGGGGCTAAGAGCTGTGACTTGGGAACCTACAGGCAGAGGTCTCTTGTGATACACTATGATTTTTTAATTGATTTTCCCATGAGCATCCAAAGGAGGGTATATCTGGACTAGCAGATAACTGATTGAGCATGATCTCTCATCCAGAGGCAATATGCCTAGGTGTGGACTTTCTGGTATTTATCATGCTTGGTCGTCTAAGTTTCCTGGAGCTGTGGTTGGGTTTTGTCATTAATTTTGAAAAATTCTCAGTCATTAGTACTTTAGATACTTCTGCTGTTCCTTTTCTCTTCCTTTGCCTTCTGATATTCCCATTGTGCATATGGTACTCCATTATAGTCGTCCACAGTTCTTGGGTATTCTGTGGTTTTGTTTCTTTTCTTTCATTCTTCTTCCTCTTTGCTTTTCAGTTTTGGAAGCTCCTATTTACATATCTCCAAACTGATTTTCTCCTCAGCAATGTCCAGGCTATGATGAGCTCATCAAATGCATTATTCATCGATGTTTCAATGATTTTTATTGTAACATTTCCTTTTATTCTTTTCTCAAGTGTCTCTCTCTACTTAGGTTACCCATCTGTTCTTACATGTTGTTTACTTTCTCCAATAGAGCCATTAGCATATTAGTCATAGTTACTTTAAATTTCTGTTCTGATAATTCCAGTATCTGCTATATCTGAGTCTGGTTCTGATACTTGCTCTCTCTTCAAATGGCTTTTACTTTTTAGCTTGCCATTAATTTTTTTGTTGAAAGCCAGACATAATACACTAGATGAAAGGAATTGAGTTAAATAGTATGAAGTTTTTTGTTAGTCTTGCTAAGAGTTAGGCTGTTTAGTGTTTGCTGTAGCTGTAGGTGTCAGAAGCTGAACTCTTCTGTGGTATCTTTGTTTTTGCCTCCCCTTGTCTTTCAGTTTCTCTAGATACGCTCCTTAAATAACACCCAAACTTTGCCTAACTATATTTTCTTCTAAGAGTTTTATAGATTAGCTTTCACATTTAGGTCTATGATCCACTTAATTCTTGTGGGTAATGTGGTGTAGAGATCTAACTTTATTCATTTGCATGTGGATATTCAGACATTCCAACACATTTCATTGAAAAGACTATTCTTCCCCTCATTAAATTGTTTTGCTAGCCTTCTAAAAAAATCTATAAAATATTTATTTTTGAATTTTTAATTCTGTTTCATTGATCTGTGTGTCTATATGTATGCTGGTACCATATTGCCTTTATAGGAAGTTTTAAAACCAGGAAATGTGAAGTCTCCACTTTGGTCTTTTTCATACACACACACACACACACACACACTAGAGGCCCAGTGTACAAATTCAGGCATGGGTGGGGTCCCTCAGCCTGGCCAGTGGTCGGGGCTGATGGGGCCGGCTGGTGGAGAGTGGGACCACGGGAGGTTGGCTGTGGGAATGCACTGACCACCCGGGGGCAGCTTCTCTGTTGAACATCTGCCCCCGGATGGTCAGTGCATGTCATAGCTACTGGCCAGTCTTCGGGTCATAACGGTTGATTAGGCTTTTATGTGTATACTAGAGGCCTGATGCACAAAAATTTGTGCACTTGAGGGGATCCCTCAGCCTGGCCCGTGCCCTCTCACAATCTGGGACCCCTCAGGGGATGTCTACCTGCTGGCGTGCCTGGCCAGCCTGGGTGAGGGCCTGATGGCCGTTTCAGGCTGCCCACAGCCCCTTCAGGGTTTGGGTCCCTTCTGGGTGCCTGGCTGGAAGCAGGTATCTGGAATTTATTTAACTTCTATAATTGAAACTTTGTTGCTTTGGTCCCCCCACTCAAAGCCTGGGTTGCCCCTGGCAACCCAAGGTCCCAGAGCCACAGGTATCTGTGATTTGTTTATCTTCTATAATTGAAACTTTGTAGCCTTGAGTAGAGCTCAGGGCCCGCAGGGCCTTGGCTTCCTACATTGCCTGGGCAACTCCAGCTCCGTGGCCGCCGCCATCTTAGTTGAGTTAATTTGCACATTTGGTCCTGATTGGTTGTGGGCGTGGCTTGTGGGTGTAATGGAGTGAAGGTCAATTTGCATATTACTCTTTTATTAGATTAGACTAGAGGCCTGGTACATGGGATTCGTGCACTAGTGGGGGGCATGGCCTGCAGGGATTGGCCTGCTGTGAGAGCGCTGCTCATCCCATCTGCCAAGTGGCTGTGGATCTACCCTTTTGAGCTGCTTGCTGGTCAGGCATCTTCTGTGGAGCCAGAGCATTCACCTCTCCAGGGGACCCGATTGGGGTGGGGCCCAGGGGCACTAGCACTGAGAGGTGGCGGAGTAGGCCTCAGGCCCACAACAGCCACAGACGTACCTCCAAGCCTCTGGAGTCAGCTCTGCGAGCCTGGCGGCAGTACTGCGAAGCCTGCGGACACCTGGAGGAGGCAACAGGGAGCAAAGAGGAGCCTGGGGCGAGGAGGTAACAGTCACAGCCTGGGGCTTGCAGTGGGAGCAACCACTCATCTGGGTCAGCTGAGCAGTGCTTCCACTGTGGTAGCATACTGACCACCAAGGGGAAGCTCCTGTGTTGAGCATCGGCCCCCTGGTGGTCAGTGCACATCATAGCAACTGATTGTTCGGCCGTTTGGTTGCTGAGCTTTTATTATACAGGATTATATAGGACTAGGGGCCCGGTGCACAAAAATTTGTGCACTCGGGGGGGGGGGGTGTCTCTCAGCCCGGCCTGTGCTCTCTCGCGGTCTGGGACCCCTCAAGGGATGTCCACCTGCTGGCGTGCCTGGCCAGCCTGGGTGATGGGCTGAGGGCCGTTTTCAGGCTGCCCCTTCAGGTTTTGGGTCCCTGCTGGGGTGCCTGGGCAGCCTGGGTGAGGATTTGAGGGCCATTTTTAGGCTTCCCACAGTCCCTTCAGGGTTCGAGTCCCTACTGGGGTACTTGGCCAGCCTGAGTGAGGGGCTGAGGGCTGATTCCAGGCTTTCAGGCTGCCCACAGCAAAACAGCTTACAGGCTGCCCACAGCTCCCATTGACCCAAGGCCCTAGTGAGGCTGGCAGGAATCAGGTTTCTGGGGTTTATTTATCTTCTATAATTGAAACACTGTTGCTTTGAGCCGAGGCTTAGGCAGGTAAGGAAGCCTCCTGTTTGTTTTAGCTCCATGGCTTCTATAATTGAAACATTGTTACTGTGAGCCAGAGGCTCAGCCAGCCTAGGCAGGCAGTTGCAACAGAAGCCTGCTGTTTACTCTAGCTCCGTGGCTGCTGGCTGCCATCTTGGCTGGGTTAATTTGCATACAGCCACTCTGATTGGCTGGTGGGCGTAGTTTAGGCATCCTGGAGAGACTGTTAATTTGCATATTACTCTTTTATTAGATTAGATTTTATTGATTTTTTTTTTTTTCCCAGAAAGGGAGAGAGATAGAGAGCTAGAAACATCGATGAGAGAGAAACATCGATCAGCTGTCTGCTGCACACCCCCTACTAGGGATGTGCCTGCAACCTAGGTACATCCCCTTGACCAGAATCAAACCTGGGACCTTTCAGTCCATAGGTCAATGCTCTAGCCACTGAGCAACACCAGTCAGGGCTACATTTCTATCTTACAGGTCCTGTGATACAATTATAAACATGTTGTTTTAGTTGCTTTTAAAGTTAGTTAAGAGAAGAAAGATGATAAAATATGCAAAAAGTTGTGTTTTATATGACATAATTTCCTTTACCAACATTCCTTTTCTTCCCCTGTGTAGACGAAAGTCCCATCTGGGTGAGTTGCTTTCAGCTTGTTGAACTTCTCTTGGTATTTCTTATAATGCAGTTCTGCTAGTAAATTCTCCCAGCTTTCAGTTATTTAAGACTTCTTTATTTTGCCTTTATTGTGAAAAGGATTTTGCTTGATAAAAAATACCTCCATCTCCCCCCACCCCTTACTTTTTAAATCTGCCATCCCACTGCTCAGTGGCCTCCATGGTTTCTGATTACAAATTAGCCGTTAATCTCATTGGGTTTCTTTGTATGTGATAAGTCTCAAGATTTTCTCTGAGCCTTTGGTTTTTACTACATTATTTTGATGTTTCTGGGTTTGACTTTGAGTTTGTTGAGCTTCTTTGATATGTACGTTAATGTTTTTTCACCAGACTTGAGAAGTACTCAACCATTATTTACTTGGATATTTTTTCTGATTCTTTCTATCTCTGCTCTCTTTGCAGACTCTCTTGATACTTTCATTATCCATATATAGATATATTTAATGGTATCTTAATTTATTTAACACTTTGTGCGTTTGAGAGCCTTCTCTTTTCTCTCTGTTCTTCAGATTGCATAACCTCTATTGTTTAATCTTCAGGTTCATGAATTCTTCTGCCAATTAAAAGCTGTTTTAGTGATTTTATTTCAGTTATTCTTTTTCAACTCCAGAATTTCCATTTGGTTCTTTTTTATATTTCTCTTTTTATAGATATTCTTCATTTGATGACACATTGTCATGTTTTTCTTTACTTTTTAAAAAAATAAATATTTTTTATTAATTTCAGAGAAGAAGGGAGAGGAAGAGCTAGAAGCATCAATGATGAGAGAGAATCACTGATTGGCGGCCTTCTGCACGCCCCACTGGGAAACAAGCCCACACCCTGTGTGTATTCCCTGACCAGGAATTGAACCATGACCTCCCGGTTCATAGGTCAACCACCGAGCTACTGTAGCGAGGCTTCTTTACTTCTTAAGTATGGTTTCCTTCAGTTATTTAATGGGTTCGCTAATTTTGAGTCTTGAGCGCTCTTTTTTTCCCGTGTCTGGTGCCTCTTTATTGCTTATTTGCATATATCCTAATTTTTTTATTAGAAACTGGACATTTTATATAATACTTTTGTAGCAATTCTGGATGCTGATCCCTTAGCCCCCCCACACTCAACTTATTGGGTTTGGCATGTTTATGTGTTTAGTCTTGGCTGGACTATTCAGTGATGTCTGTTTGACCCATAATGAGAAGCTTCTGATGTCATTCCTCAGAGGGGACTGCCTTGGGCATGTGTGCAGTTACCGTGGGATGACTGGTTTTAGGAGTTCTCTCTATCCCTCTGACCTCTCAGGCTGTCAGCAACCTCTGTCGGTATCACACCCAGCTGGTAGTCTCCACTAATTGCCAGCTGGTTGCTCTGTTGTTTTTAACAAGTTGTTGGAGCATAAATTGTTTACGGTCTCATTTAATTAAATTCTGGCCCTTTTACAGAAGTGGCCTGTGAAGCCAGTCTTCTGTGAGCCTCGTTCTGACCATAGTGGGGCTCTGCTTGGCGCTCTCTGTTCCGGGTTCTCTCCGTTAACTTCGAGGATCTAGATGTCTGTTTGTTAGCTTGTTCTTCTCAGGGAGGTACCAGCCTCCTCTTAATTTGCTTACCATCACAGTCTTCATTTCGGGGGAACAGTGCCCTTAGGCATGAACTTCCCCTTGTTCTGTTTCAAATAAAGTCAGTTTCCTTGGAAGAGTATCAGAATTCTCCATTGTATGTGCTTTTTACCAAAAGTCACTAGAAATTGGGACAATTTTTGAAAAAATCTTGCCTGAATGAGTATATTATATAGAATGACTTTTTCTAATTCTCTTTTAGAAATAAATTTAAATTTCATGGAGCTTTTGAGTTCTGCATGAATATGTATGTATTCAGTCCACGTTTGTGCATGTGAAACCAGATCTTTTTTCCTTAATGTGTGGGCAACCTCTGGCTAGTGTGGCTCAGTTGATTGGGCAGAGATGAGGGAGAATCATTGCACCAAAAGGTCGCCAGTTTGATTCCCAGTCAGGGCACATGCCCAGGTTGTGGGTTTGATCCTGGGTCAGGGTACATGCAGAAGGCAATTGATTGATGTTTCTCTCTCTCTCTCTCTTTCTCTCCCTCTCCCTCTTCTTCTCCCACTCTCTCTAAAATCAATAATAAAAACATACTTAAAAAATTTTTAGCCATAAAATGCATCTTTGATAACTTCTATTCTTTTTCCTGTCTTCCACATGAACTTTACTATCATCATTTGAAATTATAGTTTTTTTCTAATCATAATGTTTCACTTTCTGGAAATAAAAATTATTGATAGTAGGAAATAGGAAAAACTTAAGCCTTAGTGAAAAAAACAGGGCCATTAGCTCTGAAAATATACCCGTGACCATCTTTAAATACTATTATACCTAATAGAATAAAATCATAAAGATATCACATTAAGTGACAAGAATACCTGTCATTTTGTACATCTTGGGTAGCAATTGGTATGTTAATTAGTTCCCACTTATTATTCCCTTGCCCCTAGAAGGTTTTATGAACCCACTTTTCTGCTGTTAAGTCGATGCTTTAAATGTACTGTGCTCTGCTGCAGGGAAGATGGACATTGAGAGGCAGTTTTTTTCTGTATCTGGTGCAGTCTCTCCTTTAAATTTATGCTGTGTGTTGTTCACTCCTGCCTCCATTCTGTGGTCTCAGAAATGCAATGTGATTCAGATGCTTGAGTGTGGAAACGCCTTGGACAACTTTTCTTGATTCTACTTAGTTTGGTGGATGGGAGATTTTTCACCTTCTCTTCGTTCACCCCGAGGTCAGCCCGTCAGGCCCCTTCGACACCTGTTGCAGCTCTGTCTTCCTGCAGTTGTAAGGGTGCGATTCTAAGGCATAGTGTACTCTCAGTTTTCAACATCCTTCAGTAGCTCTGGAGGCTCCTGATCTACCTCCAGCTTTGCCTCAGATTTTTATCCCCTGTTGCTGGTTTCCACTTTTTCAAATTATCCTCAACAGCATAATTGACTGAAGTTGATGTGTTTTGTTTTTTATCCTCCTCTGAGGATATTTTTTTACTGATTTTTTTTGAGAGAGAGAAACATACATTGATGTGAGAGAGAAACATTGATCAGTTGCCTCCTGCACATGCCACAATTGGGGATCAAACCTGCCACCTTTTAATGTACAGGACAATACTCTAGCCATCCGAGCCACCCAGCCAGGCCAGTTGGTGTATTTTAAAAGTACACAGAAGTCACTGAATACTGGGCTTTCGTGTGAAAAAGCTTCACAGACATGAAAAGATCACTATAAAGTAGTTTTAATGGATATCTGTATTGAATGTTTATTGTAAAAAACAAACCAACCAACAGTATAAAAGTGAAGGTCTTCCTGTAATTCCACTCCAAATATAAACACTGTCAAAGTAATGTGCCTTTTTGTGGCTGCCCCTGCAGGAGCCTGTGGTGTGGCCCTGGTGCCTCCTGGGGGAGCGGCAGCAAGCTCCAGGGCCGTCCTGTTCACTGTGGGGTCTCCTCCACACAGCGCCACGGCCCCCACTCGGACCCACACGGTCCTTCGACCGAGGACAACCTCAGGTGAAGCTCGGCTCCGCAGCCTCTGTCTTATGCTTGGAGTAGTGTTCTGAGAATGACAGCAGTGTGGCTTAGATAGCCGAGTCACTGAGCCTCTTTGGAATTCGGTTTCTTTTCCCAATGACATGGAAAGAACTATTTTCTTCACCTTAAAGGGTTAAAAGAAATAAATGAGGCAATATTTGTGAGGGGAAAAAACCTTTAAGAAGTAAAAGTACAGTATTATATACTTGTGTTGTACTGAAGGCTGGTTTTAGTGCATCCATGGGAAATGACAGGTAATTTATCTTTGTTTTGTGTATTTCAAAACCTCATTTTACCTTTTTTTCTTTATACTTTGGGTCCCAATCTTGGAACTTAATCCTACATTTAGACAGGATAATAGGATGTTTTATCATTTGTAGTCTATAAAACTTGAGAGAATATTTAGATTGGACTTGGCATTACTTTATGGATTTTACCTTATGTCCTTCAAGTTCTCTCATGCTAAATAAGTTACTAATCCAGATTCAGTAGATTAGTAAGCAGAGGATATAAATAGACCACAAGAGAGTAAGTAGAGCTTGTAATCTTGTTTTTAAGATTGAAAAAGTATTAAATAATAAGTCTTCATTCTAAGAAAGTTACATTTGACGCCTGTTAACTAAGCCAGCGTTGAGAGCAGAGGCTCCCAGGGCTGTGTGGTTGGCGGGCTCTGTGCTGTCACCGCTGCCGCAGAGAGTGGTGGCAGTTCTCACAAAGCTGTTAAATGTTTATGACATTTGCTCTGTGGTAAACCCATTCCTGTGTATCAGAGTCTTTGGAGCATTAATCACAAGTGAATTACTGCAAAGAAGGGGAAATTTAGATTGTATTAGTGTTACTTGTGATTTTAAAAGATCAGAAATAGTATAAATGCTTTCAGATAAGCTTTATGTATATAAAGTTAATGACTATTGCATCCACTGAGTTTTATAATTATGAAAATGTGGAGAAGCAGGAAGAAATGTGTATGCTATGAATTTGTTTAAAATAATATTTAAAAAGTAGCTATGATGACCTCTGTAAGATATACATAATGATAAGGCGTAAAGGTTGACATGGCAAAATAAAGCCGTTCGTAGGTTTCAGTAGGATCGGTGCTTCTTGGTGCGTGTTTCCTGTGTTTCTCTGGTAGTGGGAGGGGCATGAGGGGCTGTGCACCTAGCTGGCACTGAGCTGGCACTGAGCTGCCGTGTCCTGTCTCCTTGCAGTGGGCTCCAGCAGCTCGGGGGGCTCCCTGTGCTCCGCAAGCAGCCGCGTGTGTGTGGGCTCCCCACCCGGGCCATGCTGGGGGCCATCCCCTCCGGGAACAGAGGCGGCCCCCAGCCTGAGATACATGCCTTATGGGGCTTCACCCCCAAGCCTGGAGGGGCTCATCACCTTTGAAGCACCTGAGCTGCCGGAGGAGACACTGATGGAGGTAGGGAAGAGAATCAGAACTCCGAAGTTTTTTTTCTTCTCTTTAACTGACCTTTTCTATTTGAAAAACATCGCTGGCATATTTTCAGAATAATGTTGACCATGGCACTCATCGATAGCAAGCTTTGGTTGATATGAAGTGACACACATACACTGAATGGCCAGATTATTATGCCCACCTGACATTTGTAGGCAGATTAGCTATAATTGCGCGCTGAAGTTGCTAGAGGGCCAGGCCGTTATAAACGTCTGAACAGCACAGCATACCTAAGTGTCGTTGCTGATCAGGTTCATCCTATCATGTTGATGGCGTATCCCAATAGAGATGGCTTCTTCCAACAAGACAATGCACCATGCCACGGTGCCCATATTATGCAGGAGTGGTTTCAAGAACATGAGGGAGACTTGACCTTGCTTAGGTGGCCCCTACAATCACCAGATCTCAATCCAATTGAGCATTTGTGGGACGAAGTGAAAAGAGTCATCAGACAGCTGGTTCCACAACCATCAAATCTCACAGAACTGGACAGCGCTATTCATCAGGCATGGTGTCGGATTCCTCGCATCACCTTTCAACAAGAATCGCCACAGCACTGAAGGCAAAAGGTGGCCCAATGAAGTACTGATGGGTGTCATAATAATCTGGCCACTCAGTGTAGATTTTGTGTTCCTAAATTTTTAATCTGAAATTTATTTACTACTTACAGGACTTCTGAAGTATAATCTTTATCCTAAAACCATAACTTTTTATTCTTAAAACTGCTTTTTCTTCATAAGATAGAAGTAATACACTTAAAGTCAGGTTTTAAAAGAATAAACCATGATGCCAGGTTAGTTACTAATATTGGAAAGTAAACCTGCAAACAGACTGTGCTCACAGGTTTGTAGAGCAGCATCGCGTCTTCATGGACCCAGCTCTGCGGGGAAAAGCACATCATGATCACTGGCTTGCAGAGCACCAGTCCAGAAAAGGGAGCTGTGTTTTTGTGATTCCAAAGACTGCCTCCTCCCCTGGACTCTGGGACAGCATTCCGTGGGCTGTGCTGGTCCTGTCCCTGAGTACAATGCCCATTTAGTCTGCATTTCAATCTAAAATGGTTAGTTCTCTGGATCAAGAAACTTTCTCTCAGTGCTGGGCCTCAAACATTTCTACTTTGTGTGAATAAGAATTACATATTTCACATAACAGACTGCATACAAAGCTTGAGTAGTGATCTTGTGGCAGGGTTAGGAGTGATTTTGAAAATGTGTAATACAATCTGAGACTGGCAAAGCAATCTTGTGAGGTTTTTCCATCTTTATCACCTTTCATGTAAATTGTGTCCACTGCGTGTGGAACGTCATGGGTGTGTGTCCGTGTTGGAGTACACGGTCCAGATGCTGGCGTGGAGCGGACTTTCAGGCGATGATTGGTTTGTGCCTTGTCTCTAGGAAAACGATTCTCTGGGAAAGGAAGAAACTTAGTCTTATTTCAGATTTGAAAACATACTTATAGGTAAAAATAAGTCTCTAAACAATATTAACTTTGAAATCCATTTTCACTGCATGCTGTTGTGTCTGTCTCTGCTTCCCTCTGTAACTGAAAGATCACAGAAGTTCAGAGCTTTGGTGTTAGGAGTCACTATTAACTGAAAAACCTCCAGGAGTCAAGTTGTAAGTCAGTAGCATTCACTAAACCGTCAAGAAGATGGTTTACTGTGCAGAGTATCCTTGCAATCTTGGTATCTATTTTGTCATGGTTTTGTCTCGTGTATAATGATATAATCATTTGGTGTTTCATTTTTTTCTGGTAAAAGCACAATGACCTCATATCTTTGAAGCTAAATTTTGTGGGTGCTCATATATACACACAAATGTGCTCACATGCACGTTTTGTTTTATTTACGTTTATATTCTCACTAGTTTCCTGGAATTAAAAAATGTCCATCTCCTTTGCTCACCCTGATATTCGTAAGTGTAGATAGACAGTGTCCTCAGCGCCGTGGTCTATGCACAGAGGTGAGCATCACCTCTCCTTAACCTGAGTTTCTAAGACAAGCTGGCTTTGCTGCAGCGGGAACACACAGACACCCTGCGCCACCTGAACATGATGCTGATGTTCACGGAGTGTGTGCTGGACCTGACCGCGGCGCGGGGCGGCCTCCCGGAGCTGTGCTCGTCCACCGTCTCCTTGTACCAAGTCCAGGAGAGTGTGCTTGTGGACCAGATCAGCCAGCTGAGCAAGGACTGGGGGTAGGTGCCCTTTGCATTTATCCATGTTCTTGATGCTTCTGTAGTCCTGCCTGAGAGGGAGGCCTATCATCTCTGAAGGTCCCATCTCGCTACTCAAGCTTCAGGAAGGCCCTGAGTTAGCGCGTCCTGCTGGATTCCACTGTGTGAGCCAGGCTTGAGGCTCTGTGCCCTTAGTGTTACCTTGTCCTTGTAAATTACACGGTGGAAGGAACTAATGCTAAAGAGGGACTGATTTTTATCCGAGTGCACCATTGTGTTCCAAGTACACACGTCTTTCTCCATGCCGAAGCTGTGCGCTCGGGAGTCCTTTGTGCATTGAGAACGCCCTGGCCGTGCTCTTCCCGGGGAGGGCTGCTGTGTGGTGCTGGGCGTGCAGGGCCGTGTCTGGCGGTGGCTCGGAGGCTAATGCTCGCTTGCTGCCTTCTGCGCAGGCGCGTGGAGCAGCTGGTGTTGTACATGAAAGCGGCCCAGCTGCTGGCGGCGTCGCTGCATCTTGCGAAAGCCCAGATCAAGGCTGGGAAGCTGAGCCCGTCCTCGGCCGTGAAACAAGGTACAGTGGCGCGCTGGGCTGCCCTCCCGTGACTCCAGGTGGTTTGGGATGAGGAATCGGTCATTAAATATTCTACGTGGCAGGCGCCAGCTTTTCTGTGTTTTGTTTCTGCCGTTTAACACGGAGAGCAGTCAGAAGTACTTTACCTCAGTCTCTCATGGAAAGAGAGCTCACGAGCCTTCCAGTCATTTTTTAAACAATTGTTTGGTGTCACTTCCTCAGGTCAGCAGGCAGTTGCATGTCACTGCGATGTTATCTCTGGAGGAAAATTAAAATTCATTCTCTCTTTCAGTTGTCAAAACTATGAATGAACGATACAAACTGTGCATCACCATGTGCAAGAAACTTACAGAGAAGCTGAACCGCTTCTTCTCGGACAAACAGAGGTTTATCGATGAGGTGAACAGCGTCACTGCAGAGAAGCTCATCTATGGCTGCGCTGTAGAGATGGTAGGCCTCGCCTCGCTTCTGCCGCCACGCCACTCGCCGGAAAGGATCTCTCTTTCAAATATATTTTTATTGCTTTCAGAGAGGAAGGGAGAGGAAGACCGAGAGAAACATCCATGATGAGAGGGAATCACTGATTGGCTGCCTCCTGCACGCCCCCTGCTGGGGACTGAGCCCGCAACCTGGGCATGTGCTCTCAACAGGAATAAAACCCGAAACCCTTGAGTCTGCAGGCCAGCGCTCTGTCCACCGAGCCACACCAGCGAGAGCTGGAAGAAGACCTTTGAATCGAATGCCTGCTTGACATTATCTAGCTCTTCCAAAAGAGTTGACGCCCCACACGGCCAAGTCCCAAGTATTGTGCTCACCTCTTAGTAACCTTGGACTTGATGTTGAAGTGACGCATTAAGTCACGTTGTTGCATTTGGTAACACTCCACTATTCCTCTTTAAAATTGCTAGTAGCATGATCTGATCATCCCATAGTTTGCCCCCTGAGGCTTTAGTGGGTCTGTTCCTGCATTTTCCCCAGAATAAGAAATTGTGGCTGATTAACATTAGAAAAAATACTGCTGTTAATCCACAGAAATTCATGTGCTCAGATTCCTTAAGTATAGGCACAAAGTAAAATCTGCTTTACAGTTGGGAAGAATTTGTCTTCTGACTCATGGGGGGACATTGCTCTAAAGTGCAGTTGAAATTAGGGGCTATTGACCTATGAGCCAGGTTCGATTCCTGGTTAGGGCACAAGCCTGGGTTGCAGGCTCCATCCCCAATAGCGGGCGTGCAGGAGGAAGCCAATCAGTGATCCTCTCTCATCACTGATGTTTCTCTTTTTCTCCCTTACTCTCTGAAATCAATAAGAATATATATAGCTTAAGTGGGGAAATTGATTGTTGACTGAGCTTATTTTTACCACATTAACACAATAGCCCTCCATTCTTCCCCTCAAATTTGTTTCCTTTGCACTGATTTAGTACACCCTTGGACTTAATTTTTTAAGTCCATTATAATAAAAAGTCATACGAAAATAACTTGGAATATGAACTGTTGACACGAATAACATGCGTTGCAGTTAATGCTGAATGAAGACTTCACACGATGGGTTTTCATAGAAGCTGTGCCAGGGAAGGGCTCTCAGAGGGAATCGTGGTGTCCCTTCTCTTCTGATAATAGGAGCCATGTGACCTGAACAAGTCCCTCCCTTTGCCCTGGCTGCTGAGCAAGCTCAGAGCTATTACCATGTATCTCTCCTTCCTTTTCCTGGCTCTGATTTCCTGTGTGCGTTGCATTTATCTTACTGTAAGGGGCTTTAAGTTACGTTTTGATGGAGACAGTACATATTGACAAGTAAAGTGGGATACTGGGCTACTGACAGTCCAGGCGCTTGATAATGAGAGAAAATCCCGATGCTGCTGGGAAAACGCGTAACTGAATAATGCTCCCCTCTTTATGGCAAGCCCCTGCTCGCCTTCCCGCCACCTGGCTCCCTCCTGCTTCGCTGTGACGTGGCCTGAGCATCACTTCAGGGCAGCTTTCCCTGACCGCTTCCTCCTGTAGTCTTGGGGAGTGCACTTCATACGTGTCCTATGCCACCTGGGCTTCCTCCCAGAGCACCACGCATCCCGGGAATCGGAGTGGCATGTCCTCCGTCCTAGACCGGGAGCTCTTCCTCGTGTGCCCAGTGCCTGGCACTTAGTGGGTGTGCTAGGGTCCTTTCGCAGCTGCAAGGGTTCAGGGATCTGGAGAAGGGCTGCGCGTACATGGATACACTAGACACTAGACATGAAATACAAGTTTGGGAGACAAGGGGGAGCCAGGGGAGGCTCCACTTTCTAGTGAAGTGGGCTCCCTGAACCTCGGGACCCATCGCTTTTTATTCCCACATTTTTCCCTCTAGCAAAGCAGATCTGCATATCAAAGGTACGGCGGTAAGCAATAAAGACCATCAGGTTGGGGAACTGCTTTTGGCTGTTCCAGCAGCCAGTAATAACATGCAGATTTTCAGCCCTGCCAAAGGAGTTCATTCCATCTTTTGAAGACTTCTCGCATTTATTATGACCCAGGGACTTAGCCTCCAGCATGGGTGCTCAAATAATATCTCTGAAAAAATGAGTGACTCTACCAGATAATCGTTTAACTAAAAGAAGCTGAGAAATGACTTTCAACACTATTTATTTTATTACAACAAAACCTACTTTAATGAAATGCCAGGTTGCCCTAGAGTGAACTCTCGCATATTTAAAATAAACTCTAGTGACGTCAGAGAAGGGCCAGTTTAGAAGTACAAATTCCTGAGTCACGAATTTCTGAGGACAGGAAGGCTGTGCAAACGCATGCAGAATAACTCTGCATGCAAACACAGCCTTTTTTTTTCTTTAAAGAGTGGAAGAGAGAGGTAATGTTGGAGAGAAACATCCATTGGTTGCCTCCTACACCAGGGCCCAGGCCAAGGAGAAGCCTGTAACCGAGGTGCATGCCCTTGACTGGAATCGGACCAGGGGCCCTTCACTCCATAGGCTGATGCTCTGTCCACTGAGCCAAACCAGCTGGAGCAGGAAGGTCCCTTTTGATATTGCTCATCCGATGCATCTTTTAAGCTTTATGTAGTTTGGTAGATGGTATTAATTTTAGATAGCTTCCCTTAGAGCGACATGCCCAGACGGGGGTGCATTGTCTTGGAAAAGCTGACTCTCCTGGCCTTGCTGCGCAGGTGCAGTCTGCGGCCCTGGACGAGATGTTTCAGCAGACGGAGGACATTGCGTACCGCTATCACAAGGCGGCCCTCCTCCTGGAAGGCCTGACCAAGATTCTCCAGGACCCTGTGGATGTGGAAAATGTGCAGAAGTGTAAGTGAATTAGGTAGTGGTGTGTCTCCATAGAAAGGCTTGGAGTTTGGAGTCATGTTGCCTTGGTTTGAACGGTGGTTTTCCACTCGTGGGCAAATCAGCCTTTCTGTGGCCTCTGTTCCTTCTGAAAGATAAAGTTGTGTGAGACTCAGAAGACGATGCTTGTGAAGTGCTGATGCTTCTGCCATTACCCTGGGTTTCCCCTTCGAATTGCTGAGCTGATGGGCATGTGTCTGTGTGTGCAGAACACTTTGTTTTTATTATTATTAAACTAGGGGCCCGGTGCACAAAAATTTGTGCACTCGGCGAGGGGAGGAGGGGGTCCCTCATCCTGGCCTGTGCCCTCTCACAGCCTGGGACCCCTCGGGGGGGATGTCCACCTGCTGGCATGCATGGCCAGCCTGGGTGAGGGGCTGAGGGCTGTTTTCAGGCTGGCTACAGCCCCCTCAGGGTTCATGCACTGGGGGGTGGGATGGCTGGTGAGTACAGGCGTGGACGTTTCCAGCTGGGTGGCCCACCATCGCAAATACCTGGTGGGCCCCCACCGCTGAAAGTTGGATTGCCTGAACTGCATTCTGACCATCCTCAGTAGCTTTCAGTAACCTGAGCATAAAAAGAAAGAAATTAAATGATAGCATTACCCAGTAATCAATGGTATGGTTTCGTTAGGTGGGTGTTTTGGAATAATGGTACTACAAAGGGAAAAAAAGATTGTGCTAACAGAAAATTAGATAAGACTATCATAGTACACAACTTAGAAAATAAAATTTAGAGATTGGAAAGGAAACAGAAATGTTAAGAGATAACCCATGGACATAGACATAGAGGGGGAAAGGCCTGGGGGTGTTGGATATGAGGTGGAAGGGGTCAATGGGAAAAACATACAACAAAGGGAACATCTGTGGCCAACCTGCGTAGTAGGCTCCGCCATGGGCCACAGAAGCTCCCGCACACCCAGAGCAGGCCACAAGGTTGGATCCAGGTGGGCAGGCAGCTGCCGATGAGCCTCCAAGGTCGCGTGGACCCGCGATAGCTCCATTCCCAAGCCCGGCTGCAGGGCCGGGGGCCTGGCTTCCGCCCCGCCCTGCAGCCAGCCGCCACTGCCCGGAACCCACCACCGGCAAACGCTCCATTCCCAGCCCCGGCTGCACCGGCAAACGCACAGGCGCCATTGTTCCATTGGACCCAGTGTTTGGGTGGGCTTCCGCCATCTTGGCGGGGCTAATTTGCATACCATTGCTCTGATTGGCTGTTGGGCGTCCCGAAGAAACGGTCAATTTTACTATTTCGCTTTTATAGAGTAGATAATACATGCAACTATTTTAAGCCTTCAGGCTTAGTGACTGAAGAATCCTAAGACCCTGTGTACTGCATATTTGGTATAGATAGCAGAGTGGAGGTTGGTAGGATGCCAGCATGTTTCACTTGTCAAATATAAGCGCAGTGACCTGGGTTCTGAGGTGGTGGGCCCACTGGAGTGCATGTGGTCAGTGCCATATTTTGAGGAGCTACAAGGGATGGAAGTTGTAAAAAAATTTGCAGTTGAGAGCAAGCCCACTGTTAAAACCTAAATGTTCTTTATTTCACATGCGAATCTGAATTTTACCAATGTGCAGTACTAAACTACAAATCATATCTGAACAATTAGCAGGCAGAAAGAAGAAAAAGATTCAGAATTGTTAGCCTTGCGCTAAACAGAACGGAGATGAGGATGTGGGTAGAGTTAGTGATTGTTTGTCAGTTTTCCTTTCCTTGGTGTTGAAAATGCGAGTGATCTTCATTGTGGCTTGCTTCGTTTTGTTTCCAGATAAATCAAGCATTGAAAGACGGTTGTCGGCGCTGTGCAGCAGCTCTCCCACCCCATGAGCAGCAGCAGTGTCCCAGGCCCGGTCTGCTGCCTGGTCACTACCAAAGAACGAGCAGTGATTTCAAAACAAAAACTACATATTTGTAGGAAATCTGCCTTATTGGAAAAGTCACCCCTTTCCTTTTTCTTTGTAGAAGCAGAAGCAAGAGTATGTCTCTTGGCTCTGTGTGAACTTGGTAAATAAATGTACCTTAGAGCTAGAATCATTAGTACATTTATTCTTAAGGACAATTAAGATGAAACAAAATGAGTCGCTCTTAGCTAGTTCACCAGAGCAGTGTGTGGAGTTGCACATGCCTACTGGGAGTAAAGTGAACGTCGCCCTCTCGTCCAGGCAGCTTGGTACTGGGGGTATGTTGTCTAAGTCCAAGCATGACCCTTAAACAGCTCAGGAAGAAACAGCTTAAGGATATGTGAAAGATGGCTCTTAAAAGGAATTGTGAAATCTTCAATTTGATCTAATATGGACACGTTATTATTAATCTTCCCAAATCTTTCATATATTGCACTAATTTATTAAAACAACTCTGTATTGGATTTTGCAGTTTAAAACTAACTGAGGCACAATGGACTTATTTGAAAAATACTTTACTTGATTGTATACACACACCTTTTCCAGAATCACATGTAATCGCTAGTAGACTTTTCAGTGGTGAGAACCTGTGTTCAGGTTAACCTTTGCGTTTGTTTAACCTCTTCATCTGCACCCCCAGGTTTTCTCAGTGACATTGTTGAGCTGCAGCTGTTTGTCTTCGGTTGCATTTTTTCTTGTGCATGTGGATGTGCGTTGATGGCTGGGACTTCCTGCCTTCTTAACAGCTGATTTACTTAGGCAGGATTAGGTATTAGGAAAAAATGTCAATCAAGGGATACCCTCTCGAATTCTCACAGGGCCAAGTCATGTTGGGGAACTAAGGCTTGTTAATGACGGGGAGTACCTACATGAAATTGGAAGTGAGGTTTGTTTTCTCCTAGGAAAACGGCAGCTCTCTAGCCTAATACGTATTTTTCATGTTAATCCTGACAAATAGCTGGTTATGGAGAAGGTGGGCAGTTAACATCCCTCCAGAAATGGTTCCTACCTTGTACATTATTTGGTTTCTTTTATTTACCTGCTTGAATACTTGAATAAACCACTCTCCAGTTTTAACCCTTTCATCTTAATCTTTTTAGATAATAAATTTGAACTGACAAATTGCACAGAAGCTCTTTGGCATTAATCTAATTTAGTGACATGATAAAAACAAAAAGGCTTCCCTTTACTTTGACAAAGTAATGTAATTTACCTTATTTATCTGTATGAAATCCCAGCAGTTAATTTGAACACTTATTTATATGATGTTTGTATTCTTAGGTCTTTAATACAGTGTTTCTACCTCTCATTTGTAATTGCATGCATTATTCTTGAAACTAGGTAAAATTCACTGAATTGTTGTATAATAAATAGCCTTTTTATTATTGCCTGTACAGATGTAAATTAAGGAAAAATAAACCAGATAAAGTCTTTCTAGGGTAAAGCTGGGTCCATTTTACGTGGCTCTTAGTGAGCTTGGAGCGTTGGTCCTGAGTACCCGTTGCCCTGCCCCAGGATTTCAAGCTCAGGGACTGTCCTGTGGCTGCCCCTCCGCAGGGCTCTAGGCACCAGTGTGAGTGATGCTCCTTTTGTGTGTTTGGAAGTTACAGGGTGGTTCTCACCTTGCTGTCCCAGCGGACCCCGAGGGGGCGGGTCATTCTCCGCCTTCCTCCTCTAGGCACTCCCCAACATAGGAGGAAACAGGTTCGCAGTGAGCCAGTGGTGGTCTGGTGTCGATCACTGAGAAGGGGCCGTGCTGTGCTCTGTGGCCTCCATGTTCTCTCTTCCTCGTGTGTACGAAGGTTCATGGGAGGTGGTATTTGTGAAACGGAAGTCTGAGCAGCAGAGAAGATCAAACTGTAAATTCATGAATAATGGTTCTGATTATATTTCCATTATCAAGGCTAATGTTTCAAGAGATTTTTGCCTTGATTATAGCAATAATAAAGACTTTATGTTTCCATGAGTATTCTTTAATTTCATATCTATTTCATGACAGAAATTGACAGCTCATATGTTCATGGTTGACACGTGTATGCGGGCCATTCACTGGAAAGCTATTGACCACACACATGTAAATCAGAGAATTGCTAATGGGCTCTTCCTTCTGTGAGAACTTGCCTTTACACCTGAGCTGGACCTGATGGTTCCCACAGTCACGTGCTCCCTTCTCCCCACCAAGAGGGGTCAGCAGAGCAGCCCTTCGGAGAGTGATCGGTTCAGTGTGTGAGGGCAGGCCTGGGTTTGAGGCTCACACTTCTCTAGGCAGTTTCTGAAAGGACTCTGCTTTCCCTGGGCAGGTGGCTCAGTTACTCAGGCCATCGTCACCTGCACCAGAAGGTGGCGAGTTCGATTCCTGATCAGGGAGCATGCCTTGGTGGTAGGTTTGACGCCCTGATGGGTCAGTGGGTTGGGGTGCATACTGGAGGCAATGGAACGATGTCCCTCCCTCCTTAGTCCTCTCTCATACCAATAAACATGTCCTTGGGTGAGGATTTAAAAGAAAAAGGACTCAGCATCTTCCACAGCGGTCCCACCGGGCACCCTGCTTTCAAGGTTTCCTTTAATGACCTTTAGGGCAACCCGGCAGTTGTAAAGAAACGTTTGTATCTAATGCTTATTACTGTACTGGATTCTCATACTAACCCTTAGTTCCTCCCTTGACAAATGGAACACGGGCGTGACCAGGTGCTGGCAGGCTCTGCACAGCGCCCAGGTCCACACCTGCGCGCCCTGACCCCCTTCCAGAGGTGCGCAGGGCGGGGAGTGGCGGGGACGGCAGGCAGCCATTTGGTCCGATGCCTTTGCTGGAGTCTCACCTTCCGCCGCGCAGAGGCAGGCATGTCCAGGTGCAGGTGAAGTCTGCGCTGTAGGCGTCAGAATCCACCCCGCACCCCGCACGGGCCTGGGGCTGGTAAACTCCAGGGTTTGATGGAAGGGAAGTTGAAGAGCAGGGATGGGTCCCCCAGGAGAGGAGCCGGCACTCCCAGGCCCTGCTGCCTGACCAGCTCCCGCTGGCGCTGGCGGCAGACAAGACTCTTCCCAGAGGCTCCGCTCCTCAGTCTGCCCGCACCCGCGCCACCAAATCCCCAGCGCCTTGCTGTGGGGCTGATTTTCCGTAAACATTGTAGTTCTCTTTTTCTGTGTTTAACGTAGGAAATGAAAGGATATTTTAAGCCTATGTGTGTGTAAATTGAGAAGTCATTTCCTGAGGTCATTCGTGCCTCTGGATCCCCACAGCCACAGTGTCAGCAGCGGTGGGAGAAGGCGCCTGTGCTGGATCAGCTCACCCTGGCCCACCTGTGGCCCTGGGGGCCCCTCCTGCCCAGATGAGAACGGCACCTGGGTCCCACAGGGCAGGTCCTGCCGCCAGAGGGCGCCCACCCCTCAGGAATGACTTACAACCACAGGGAAGCCCTGGCTGGTTTGGCTCAGTGGATAGAGTGTCCACCTGTGGACTGAAGGGTCCCAGGCTCAATTCTGGTCAAGGGCACCTGCCCAGGTTTCATGCTTGGTCCCCAGTAGGTGGGTGGTGGTGGGGAGGGGGGTAATAAGAGGCAACCGATCGATGATTCTCTTCACATTGATATTTCTCTCTCCCCCTCTCCCTCTCTGAAATCAATAAAAATATATTAAAAAACAGAGAAGGCACACAGGCTCCCTTAGTGCCTACCTGGGCCAGAAGCCTTGCCCTTCCTGAGAGGCAGTGAGGTGGGTCTTAAGTGCCTCTTCCCCGTGGGTCTGAGGGAGGGGGACTAGCCCAAAGGAGTCAGAGGCCGGTCCCCAGGGCTGCCCTCCAGCACCCTCCCTCTCTGCCTCCTAGGGCCCTCGCCCTCCGCTGGCAAGGGATGCTTTTGTGTTGAGCACAGTCCTGGGCGATGAGAAAGGCAAGGCCTGCCAACCAGGACATAGAAGAAACAACCCCAGTTGTGCCATAATTGGGTTTAGGAGTGAAGGCCAGAATTTAGGGAAGGGGGTTGGGGTGAGGCAAGCTCTCTCGCTAGGCAGCCTCCCTCCTCTTAACACTTCCTACATCAGAAACTGATGGGAAACCTCAAGGAGCTGTGATGTCTGCTTTAAGTCTGCTTCACTCATACCGACTCCGCTAGCTACTGGTAACAGGTGTGAGCAGGAGGCATGGTCCTGACCTCCTGGGACATGCGCTTTAGAGAAGACCTAGGTCACCACAACATGGCAGTTGGATGAATACCGGAGAGATGGGTGATGTTATTGTTTCAGGAACTGTGGTGGAGGAATGGGACCAGTCAAGAAAGTCAGGAAAGGAGAAGTGGTCATTAACCAGGTTAAGAAGGAGAGGGGAGCGTTTTAAGAGAGGGGCTAGCATGTGCAAAGGCCTGTGGGGGGACATGCAGCTGTCAAGGTGATAAAGATATACAGAGCCAGCCTATCCCAGCAGGTTTGCTTTCTGCAGTCCGGTGATCAGTGTCTGAAATGATCTGGCTTATATTTTTACTTGTTTATTATCTACTCACCTCACTACATGGCCAGCTTTCTACAGCTGGGAACCTCTCTGTCTTGTTACTTGTGTCCCTAACACCTAGAACAGTGCCTGGCAAATAGTAGGTCTTGTTTCGTGCTGGTCTCCCTATAAACAACCAGTGTTGTGGCTGGACCTCTCCTTTGGTTCTTACTGTGTTTGCAAGATGCTCTTCAGCAACAATCATCAGGAAACTAAGCGAAGATAAAGGTTTATTACCTTCAGAACCTGGAAATCCACAACTGCAGCCCACGGCAAGGTGGTGAGGGACAGCACCATCGCCAACGCATGGGGTTCTGGACTTACTGGGGTTGCGGGGGTGGAAGGGGAGTGGTAGGTTTTCAGGTCTCACTCTTTATTGGTGTATCCTATTTAATAAAAGCCTATTATGCTAAATGTCTGGTTGTCCGGTCATTCATTCAACCAATCAAAGCATAATATGCTAATGATATGCTAAGGTCACTCAACTGCTTGCTATGACGTGCACTGACTGCCAGGGGGCAGATGCTCTGACCGGTAGTTTAGCTTGCTGCTGGGTTCCGGCCAATCAAGACTGAGCAAGACAGGCCAGACAGGCCCTGGAGCCCTCCAGCACTCCCTCCCTGGCTGGCTAACTTCCCATATCCCATTCCGGCCCCAATTGTGCACTGGTGGGGTCCCTCAGCCTGACCTGCACCCTCTCCCAATCCGGGACCCCTCAGAGGATGTCAGAGAGCCAGTTTCGGCCCAATCCCACAGGCCAGGCCGAGGGACCCCACTGGAGCATGAATCCGTGCCCTGGGCCTCTAGTTTAAACGTAGGAACAAGGATTTAAAGCACAGAAAGTGCTCTGGCTGGTTTCGCTCAGTAATTACAGCATCAAGCCTTGGACCAAAGGGTTTCGGGTTCCATTCCTGGTCAAGGTCATGTATCTCTGTTGTGGATTCCTTAGCCCCAGCAGGCTCACATCTCTCTCCCCCTCCTACCTCCCTTCCACTCCCTCTAGAAAGAATACCCTTGGTTGAAGATTTTTAAAAACACAGAAATTGAAAGAGATAATTGGCCCAAATGGTCAGTTATTGAAATCGACCTAAGTTTTGAAAACAAAGGAGCCTCAGTGCGGGGAGGTGACCTGGCTCCTGTCATGGCCACAGTGTGTATTGAAGTGGTTGCCTCTGTGATCAAAGCCTAAATGAGGCATTTGCATCACAAAAGAGAAAGAAAGAACCTACACTCAGGGCTTACACTTCAGCAGAGGCTTACACTTCAGCAGAGGCTTACACTAGGGTCCAGTGACTATCTGTGGATGATGATGGCTGACATACAATGTATGCATTCTCTGTGCCAACGACACTTCGAGAATCTTATCTACGTGGGCTTGGCCCGCTGCGAGGCAGCTAAAGCTCAGGGAGGCTGAGAAACTTGGTGGTTTCTCAAAGGTAGTGAGTGCTGGAGTCAGAAGTTGACCTCAGGCAGCTTCCTCTAGAGACTCTGGCCTTACACACCATCCCAAAATTCACAGGAAGTTAATGAATCTGCTTATGTCCATACTAGGGGCCCAGTGCACAAGAATTTGTGCACTCGGGGGGGTCCCTCAGCCTGGCCTATGCCCTCTTGCAGTCTGGGAGCCCTCAGGGGATGTCCACCTGCTGGCGTGCCTGGCCAGCCTTGGTGAGGGGCTGATGGCTGTTTGCAGGCTGGCCAAGCCCCCAGTGGGGACCCTCACCCTATGGGGGTGTGGCCAGCGTGGGTGAGGGGCTGAGGGCCGCTTTTAGGCTGTCCACAGCCCCTTCAGGGTTAGGGTCCCTACTGAGGTGCCTGGCCAGCCTGGGTGAGGGGCTGAGAGCTGTTTTCAGGCTGGCCACAACCCCTTCAGGAAGGGGTGTCCTGTTGGGGTGCCTGGCCAGCCTGGGTGAGGGGCTGAGGGCTGTTTGCAGGCTGACCATGGCCCCCAGTGACCCAAGCTCCCAACGAGGCTGATATTTGGAATTTATTTATCTCCTATAATTGAAACTTTGTTGCCTTGAATGGAGGCCACAGCTGGCCAGGGCAGGTGGGAAGCTTGGCTTCCTCCATCACTGGGGCAACCAAGCCTCCTGCTTGCTCCAGCTCTGAGGCTGTCGGCTGCCATCTTGGTTGGGTTAATTTGCATATAGTCACTCTGATTGGCTGGTGGGTGTGGCTTGAGGTGTAGCAGAGTGACACCATTTGCATGTTTTTCTTTTATTAGTGTAGACTAGAGCTCTGGTGCACATTTGTGCACTGCGGGGGGCCCTCAGCCCAGCCTGGGAGATGTCTGACTGATGGCTTAGGCCCACCCTGTGGGGAGCAGGCCTAAGTCGCAGTCAGACATCCTTAGCATTGCTGTGGAGGTGGGAGAGGCTCCTGCCACCACCACTGCGCTCGCCATCAGCTTGGCTTGTGGCTGAGTAGCGCTCCCCCAGTGGGAGCGCACTGACCACCAGGGGCAGCTTGTGCATTGAGCGCCTGTCCCCCTGGTGGTCAGTGCACGTCATAGCAACTATAGGTCATTCTGCCATTTGGACAATTTGCATATTACCCTTTTATTATATAGGACTAGAGTCCCCGTGCATGGATTCATGCACCGGTGGGGTCCCTCGACCTGGCCTGTGGGGATCAGGGTGAAATCGGCTCTCTGACATCCCCTAAGGGGTCCGGGATGTGGGTGAAGCAGATTCGGGCCCACAGTACCCCAGCAGTAACCTAACCCACAGCTGATTCTGCGAGGAATCGGACTCCCTCCTCTACTGGTCAGAGCGTCTGCCCTCTGGTGGTCATTGCGTGTTATAGCTGGGCACTATATGGTCAGATGGCCACTCAGGCTTTTATATATATAGATAGAAGTGCTATGCGTTTCCTGCAGAAACTCCTGAACATCCAAATAAGCAAAAAGAGAGCAAACCTCCCATAATCCCAGTGATCATATTAACCTTTTTCAATCCTCACCCAAGAATATTTTTTTCTTTTCAAAATATATTTTTATTGATTTTAGAGAGAAAGGGAGAAGGATAGATAGAAACATCAGTGAGAAACATGGATAGGCTGCCTCCTGCATGCCCCCCACTGGAGACTGAACCCCAAACCCAGGCTTGTGCCCTGACTGGGAATCAAACTGTGATCTCCTGGCTCATGGACCGATGCTCAAACGCTGAGCCACATCAGCCGGGCTATTCTTTCCACTGATTTCTAGAGAGAGCGAAAGGGAGGGAGGAGGGGGGAGAGAGAGAAACATGGATGTGAGAGAGGCACATTGATTGGTTGCCTCCTGCACGTGCTCCTACCGGACAGACCAAGGGCTGACACTCCAACCACTGAGCGAACCAGCCAGAGCCGTCATATTAACATTTTAGTTCATCTCGCCCAGATTACTTTTCCTGTGCATGCAAAACCTTTTACAAAATGGGAGCATGGAACACATACTCTTTAAAAACTGCTTTTATAGCCCTAACTGGTTTGGCTCAGTGGATAGAGCATCATCCTGCGGACTGAAAGGTCCCAGGTTCCATTCTGGTCAAGGGCATGTACCTTGGTTGCGGGCATATCCCCGGTGGGGGGTGGGGGGAGAGTGCAGGAGGCAGCTGATCGATGTTTCTCTCTCATCAATGTTTCTAACTCTCTATCCGTCTCCCTTCCTCTCTGTAAAAAATCAATAAAATATATTAAAAACAAAACAAAAAAACCTGCTTTTCTAATGCATCCGTGTATGATGGACATCTGCCCTGTGTGGGGACCGAGGCTTGCTCCGAATGCCTGCACCTCATGTGCTCAACCACCCTGAGGGCTGCCATTCTACGCTGGTACCTAGTAGGTCTGCACTCACCTCTCTGGTTTCCTGATCACTGCCCTGCCCAAGCAGCTCTGCCTACAGCTACCCCATTGCCCCACCCACCACCACTCCCCACCCCATTGCCCCACCCACCGCCCAGCCCCACCCACCACCGCACCCCACCCATCACCCCAACCACAGCCATGCCCCACACCCATCGTACTGCTCTGGGCTCCACGCCCGGCAGCCCGTGAGTCCCTCGGCCTCAGATGACCTTCTCTGGTGCCTCCGTGATCTGTTCTGTTTCCCCTCTGGCTCCGGCCGCAGCGTGGACTCTGGCCAAGCAAACGTTCTGATGACCACCCGCCTGGAACATTTAGACGCGGATGTGCACAGACACCTGGCATCTGCAGCCTCTGCTCTAGGGGTTACCATGTCCCACGCAGCATCTAGTGATGGGCACATGCCATGTACGCCTCCAGCCCCATAAAACGCGCCACTCCGAGGGTGAGCGCTAATGTGAGGTAGACTTGGGGCGACAAGGCCAGGCCAGCGCTCCCCGCTCCCCGTTGCTGGGGGCGCTGATGCTGGGGAGGCTGTGACACGTGGGTTTTCCCCTTGACGTTACTGGGTCTAACACTGCTCTAAAAATAGTCCTAATCCTTTAAAAATTAAATGTTTCAGGCACATAGAAATGTACAGAAACTATTTAATAAGCCCGGAGTCCCTCCACCCACTTTAGAAAGTGCACCCGCCCCCTGTGCTCTCCCTGCCTGTCCTCCAGCTGCCACCCCTTGCGCTGGGGCCGGGGTGGGGTGGGGGTGGGGGCCTGCTTCGCCTGACCTTGCAGCATCTCTCTAGTCCCCAGGGGTTCTACACAAACCCAAGGAACTGCCTGCGGCTCCTGCCCCTCCAGCCAGCTCCGGGGGCCTCTGCACTGCTCTCCTGCTGGTGGGCACTCCCGTCCCCTCTGCCCCCGCCCCTTTAACCAGGAAAGCTCTGCCCCTGGCACTCTGGGGAGCTGGTTAGTAAATGGCATTGATGGATTTGCTGCATTACCGGGCCCATATGGATGGGATTTAAAGGAAAAAAATTATTGTGGTAAAATACACAGAACATTCAAGTTACCACCTTAACTTAACTGTTTAAACATGCACAGCCCAGTGGCACTGGACATGGACACTGCTGTGCTCCGTCACCTTCACCCATGCACACGCCCTTCTCCTCCCCCTGCACACTAACTCAGAATCCCTTCCCTGTGGGTCTCGACCCCTTTGGTGGTCGAACGACCCTTTCACAGGGGTCACCTAAGACCATCCTGCATATCAGATATTTACATTACGAGTCATAACAGTAGCAACATTATAGCTATGAAGTAGCAATATGGTTGGGTCACAACATGAGGAACTATATTAAAGGGCCAGAAGGTTGAGAACCACTGCTACAGACCGACTCTTTCCTTCCAGGTGCGCCAGGCGGGTTGGCTGCCCAGGCCGGTAGGTGCCTCAGTGGCCTGGGAGCTGCTGCCAGCCCTCCCGGGGCAGCGAGACACACCTAGGGGACTAATTCGCCTGGCGTGCCGGTTAAAACTGAAAGTCTGTCATATAATGAAGTCGGTCTTCTCAATGCATATGTTAAAATATGGGAAAATCAGGTTACCTGCTTTTACATGTGTAGACATGTCTGTGTACATTAGGCGTGTATGAACAGTTGGATTTCACAGAAAATTCTCCACGTGTGTTACTGCAGTTTTAAATGTGTGCCGACCGGGTGACCCGTAAACAACGCACAGGCTGGGCAGGTCCTGCGCACAGCTCACCAGCGGGGACTGCTATGTGGAAACGACTATGGTGTTTCCTCCAGCCCTGGCCTAGTCGTGATTCCTGGTCAGGAGGCATGTACCTGGGCTGCAGGTTTCTCTCTTTTCTCCCTTTCTCTCTCTCTCTCTCTCTCTCTCTCTCTCTCTCTCTCTCTCTCTCTCTCTCCCCCCCCTCACCTCTATCACCTCTGTCTCTCTCTCCCTTCCACTCTTTCTAAAAATCAATGGAAAAAATAGCATCAGGTGAGGATTAATAACAGTGAAGTAATAACAACAAAGTAACCTGTTAAATCTATCTATATAAAAGCCTAAGCAACCGTCACACCCGAATGGACGGCTGAACAGGCTGCGTGGGCGACCAGGCCAGCAGGGGGTTAGTGAGGGACAACCAGCAGGCTGCAAAGATGGCGGCACCCACAGCCAATAAGGAGGGAATATGCTAATTGATGGTTATGCCCTCAAAGATGGCAGTGTCCACAGCCACAAGATGGTAGCACCCAGTCCCCTCAGTCCTGCTGGGGTGGCAAGTGCATGGCTGCTTCTGAAGTCCCCCAGTCCCTTCAGCCCCCCAGCCGCCCAGGGCCACTGGAGGCTCAGGTAACCAGGGCCGGCAGAGGCTTGCGCTGCCAGCAGTGGCAGCAGCAGAGGTGTGATGGAGGTGTCGCCTTCCTCTGATGCCTGGGTTGCCTCCTGCCCCTGAGGGCTCCCGGGCTGTGAGAGGGGGCAGGCTGGGCTGAGGGACCCCCCTCCAGTGCATGAATTTTTATGCACTGGGCCTCTAGTTAATTATAAGCAAGTATTGGTTAAAAGCATTTTAAAATTAACAGGGTGTTCATTCTCACATATGACATTTGTCCCTTAAATACAAAGACTCTTAATCGAGGTCTGAAAAAGCCAGGGCTCCCTGTGTCACAGGGTTGGACATGGCAAAGTGGCCCGGGCCTGGCTGCCCCTCTGGGGCTCTGGGGCTCTGGGGCTCTGGGCCCTGAGCTCGCTCGTGGAGACCCCTCTGGAGGGTGAGGGAGTGAGACTGCCCCGCCCTCCTCGTCTCTGCCAGGCAAACAGAAATCCAGGGACTGGAGGACTGGTGGGGTAGACTGTCAGCCTGGGGCCTTTCCCTTCTTCCCACCTCTCCAGCCAACTGGGGGCTCCCGAAGTCGCCGAGAGACGGGTGCCTGAAAGAAGGGGTGGCATCTCATTGCCCGCTGAGGTGTCTCCTCTTGCCAGAGACTTGCCAGAGAAAGGTGATGGGGTGGCGGGGGCCGCACTCCCCACTGGGCACTCGGGATGAGGCCCCTGGAGCTACTGCCTGCTGAGGCCATGGGGGCTGGCATCCTGGGTGCTGCGGGTGCGGGGCTGAGGGGGTGCAGACAAGCCGCCTCTGCCTGGGGCGCTGGGC
>PVJC01001756.1:56083-88561 GCA_004026665.1 Murina feae
CAGGGGAGGGTCCCTAACCAGGGGAGGGCCCCCAGCCAGGGGAGGGTCCCTAATCAGGGGAGGGTCCCTAAGCAGGGGAGGGCCCCCAGCCAGGGGAGGGTCCCTAATCAGGGGAGGGTCCCTAACCAGGGGAGGGCCCCCAGCCAGGGGAGGGCCCCCAGCCAGGGGAGGGCTCCCTAATCAGGGGAGGGTCCCTAACCAGGGGAATGGGGAGCTAGACTGTGTCCCCTTTTTGGGACTTGTACCCCACACTGGACTCAAAGTGTTAAATTCGCTGGGGCTGAGGGGCTGATACGGGAAACTGAACAGGAGGCGTGGGCGCCGCCGGGAACTGCGAGGATGTGAGGATGTGATGAGGCGCAGCTGGAAGCAGTAACTGAAAACAAACGTGAAAGGCCCGTTTGTGTTCGTACTTGACTTGGTCCAAACACGCGTCCAATTAGAAGCACAAACCTCCCCATGGGGAGAGGGAACCGCCGGGTGCCAATGCGGGAAAGGGCGGAGCTGCTGGCACCGGCCCGGGGGTGGGGGTGCGGGAGGCGCCCTGCGCCCTGCGGGTCACACTCCGGCGGAATCAGGCCCATCGGGGCGGGGGGAAGGCAGACAGTAACCGCAAAGGAGGGGCCGGAGGTCCGCCAACGGAAAGCATATCTCTTCTTTCCTCAATTGTTTTCTCTTTTTAAAAAGTTTTTATTGACTTTATTGGGGGTGACATTGAAACAAGCATCCCTTGTTATTCATGTCTCTGGAAATGCTACACCAATTAATGATACATTCGACCATTAAAAAAACCCCACAACCTGAACCAACACGGAAAAGTAGAGAACAATTCATATTTGTATCATCATCTGATAAAATTGGCAGTAACTAAAGGTGTGACCAACATAGCCTTAGCTGCTGAGACGTTAGGAAACTCGCTTCTGGGAAACAGAGTGAAGAGGACATCGGGAGGGAGAGCGGTGGGCATCGGCGCTCATGCCGAACCTCTGGGGCATAGCAAAACCCAAGCCAGTGGGAGATTAAATGTCTCCAGGACTGAACTAGAAAGACCGGCACACTCAGTGCCAAAGGGAGGAGGAGGAATGGAGAGCGGAGATGCGTGAGGGAGGAGCGACCTGCCTGCACTCGGGTTCCTGTGAGCGGGCCGCCCCGCTCATCTCGTCGGGACTTGCACTTTCCTTATCTCCTGAAAGGGGAGCAGACGGAGAGGAGGGAGGAGAAAGGAGCCTCACTCAGGTTCAGGAGAGATTAAGCATCTTAAGGAAATTACAGGCGACACCAGGACAATGAGTCTGAAACCTGAAATGAATGGGTGCGGCAGAAGCAGCGCAGAAGTCAGAGCCTGGGCCGGCCGGGCGGGCCCCTCCCCGGCGGCGGACCTGAGGCCCTGGCGGGCCCTCTGTGCTGCGGTTAAGTGGAGAGAAAGGTTTCTTCCCCTGGGTGTTGGGGGCATTAGCTGAGTCAGTACGTGGACGTGTACACAGTGGAGACCCGCAGGGCTGGCGTTGCTGCTGCTGGTATTTTTATTAAACGATGCTAGCACAACAGCTGTCCACCAACAGGACAGCAGCGTGGCCTTCCCTCTGCCTCCTACGTGACATGATTTCTTCATGGGTTCAGAGTGAACAGCAAAACAACAAAAATCTTCCAAGACCATCCCGGAATTCAATGATCAACCCAGGATCAGAGGATTCCTCATTGAACTAAAATAGAGGCGTCCTATTCCGCCTTCCAATACTCTGTTTGGCATGAGACGCCATGAATAAAGTCCACCCACAAGCGGAAGATGGAGGGAAACCCCATAACTAGCTCAGAGCTTTCACTAATCTCAGACACGGAATCCGACAGGAGGGAGGCAGCACCAGGGGCTGCGCCTTCCCAGACATGAATGCAAACTCACGACTGGGAAAAGCGCTCCAGCCCCAAGGGCCTGGGGGTGCAGACCCGAGGACCCCCAGAGCCCGGGGTGCAGACCCGAGGACTCTTGAGCCTGGGGGTGCAGACCCGAGGACCCCTGAGCCTGGGGTGCAGACCCAAGGACCCCTGAGCCTGGGGTGCAGACGCGAGGACCCCCAAAGACCTGGGGGTGCAGACCCGAGGACCCCTGAGCCTGGGGTGCAGACCCGAGGACCCCCAGAACCTGGGATGCAGACCCCAGACCCCAAGGGCCAGTGGAAAGCCATCCGGCATCACCTATGAAACGGAAACTGCCCATCTTCCCAGGACTCTGTCCCGTAGAAATAGTCACCTGGACGGTCAGGGAAGCGTGAGGAGCAGTGGTCTAAGGCGGAAGCAAGGGGACGTCCCTTAAATGGGAACATGTGGCCACGGCGACGCATATAAATGTCATTAACTTCACTTCACGTTCAACAGCCAGGACAGCGGGGCGGTCATTCAGCCGTCCTCCGCCTGGGAGGGGCGGAGATCAGAGGCGCAGAACCGTGCTGGATAAGGCCCTATTTTTATTTTATTTTATTTTATTTTATTTTATTTTATTTTATTTTATTTTATTTTATTTTATTTTATTTTATTTTATTTTATTTTATTTTATTTTATTTTATTTATTTTATTTTATTGATGAGAGAGGGAGAGAGGGAGGAAGGGAGGGAGGGAGAGGGAGGGGGAGGGAGGGAGGCGCGCCGCTGGGTGGTTCCTGTCGGGCCTGACCGGGTGGGAACCGCAGCCTCGCCAATGGGAGATGCTCCAGCCCCTGATCCCGGGCCTGTGGTTGAAAACAGTGACGCCCTGAGCGTCCCGTGCAGTAACTTTATGGGGTTTACCCCGGCGCTGGGGGACGCGATGGTGCGGACACGGAGGGCGAGGCCATGTCTCACCCCGTGCCCTGCTGGGGGTGCGCGATGGGCACCCCCTTTGCTGGCTTTGCTCGGGGTGTGGCTCCGGCCCGGAGGGGAGGGCGAGGGCGGAGGGGAGGCGCAGGCCTGGGCGGCCGCCAGGGGCTGGTGCCCAGCTCACCGTGACTTGCACTTTGCTGCCACCCGCCCGGCCCTCGCCTCCGGGGCCCCGGCTGCCCTTTGTCCCGACGCAGGCCCTGGCTTCCCGGGCGCCTCCGGGGGCCTGCAGGCCCGAGGTGAGGGTTCAGGGTGAGAGCAGGGAGCCTGTGGCCGCCGTCTGTCCCCACCGACCGTCCCCCACCGGCCTGTCGCTTCCCCCGAGGTGCCAGGCGGAGGCAGGCCCAGGTGCCTTCCTCTGTCCCCAGCGGGGGGAGGCAGGGCGGGCACTCTGCCCACCGCACCCTCTGAGGAGAGGCTCTGACAGCAGCTGACTGTCTGATAAAACTAACAGAAAACCACAAACCCACAGCATCTGCGTGGGGCTCACAGGTGAGCGTTTCAGAGCCGCTGGCCAGGCCCTGGCAGGGTAGCTCAGCAGGTGGAGCATAGTCTCACCAGGCCAGGGGGAGGGAGGGGGTCTCACCAGGCCAGGGGGAGGGGGTCTCACCAGGCCAAGGGGAGGGGGTCTCACCAGGCCAGGGGGAGGGGGTCTCACCAGGCCAGGGGGAGGGGGTCTCACCAGGCCAGGGGGAGGGGGACTCACCAGGCCAGGGAGGAGCCATTGCAGGCACTGTGTGGAGGGCGAGGAAGGGGAGATGCCGCCGGTGGTGGCAGAGGCAGAGACCTGTGCACACACATTAAACAAGGAAAAGAAGCATGCTTGGAGGAGACGCCACACGAGGACATTTCAGGTACCTGAGGAGCTCTTTCCGGGTTATTTGGGAAGGAACTTCACTTTCCAAAGTTCTCTTAACACACGTTGCCTCATTCAGATCCTACAACGGTCGCTGAGACCGGGTGCACTACCTTACTGACGGGGAATCCGACCAGAGGCTGCCTTCCCAGGTCACACCGCTCAAGAGCTGTAACTCCCCTCACCCTGCATGCCGCCTCCAAGTGACTTTTTAAAAGAAACCTTTAACGTTAGAATTGTTGAGATTTGCAGAAAAGTTGCCAGGAGAGTTGGACAAAGGAATCACGTTAATGCACAACCAACTGTTGGTGTGTCCTTCGTACCCGAGGCACACACTCCGTCTGTGTTCTTCACGGTTCACCCGGCGTCCCTCCTCCGTCCAGGACCCTCTCCGCAGACCGCCTGCCTCCACTGGGTCTCCGTGGGCTCCCCGCCAACTTTCCTTTCTGGAGACCTGGGTAGTTTGGAGGAGAACCAGTCAGGTGTTTTGGAGAATTCCCCTTAATTTGGGTTTCCCTGATGTTTTTCTCGTGATTAGATTGGGGTGTGGGTTTGGAGGAGAGGTGCAGTTCCATTTCATCATGTCACATCCAGGGAGCGCGCTGGTGCCATGACCTCTCCCTGAGGGTGTAGGCTCTGGCCTCCTGGTGAGCTTGCGTTCCTCAGCTCCCTCCACTGTGGTGACACCCAGGCTGTCCCTGTCCCCAGGGAGGGGCCACACGCTCACCCCTCACAGAAGCTGAGGTCATGCTCCCTCTTCCTCAGGGAGCATTATCCACATAAGTTCGTTTGAATTCCTCTGTAAGAGAGATTCCAAAAGGATTGCCAATTCATGTTTCTATTTTCTTAGAGTGAAGCTATGGAATATAATATAAATGCAGGGTGTCCCCCACAATGTCAACACACTTACAACTCATTACTCATTCCAGTGGGTCACATCTGAAAAGAAAGAAACACTAACTGAGCTGTCAGCTGTTGGAGTGTGTATATTTTTGGGACACCCTGAATTTAACAGCTTTATTGATATACTAGAGGCTCAGCGTATGAAATTCATGCATGGGCATGGACCCTAGGCCTGGCCTGCAATCAGGGCCATCTTCCCCAGGTACCCGCAGCCGGCCCCATCCCCTGCTGCCACCCACCCCCTGGTTCCCCGGAAGTTCACCAGCAGGCAATTGGAGCCTGCCAGCCGGGGGAAGGAACAAAGGGGTGCTCACAATGCCTCGTAGTGACTGGTTGAGCGGTTGTGGTCAATTTGCATGTTACCCTTTTATCATATAGGATAATTCCACACCATATTATTCACCCATTTAAGTGCAGAGCTTAACGCTTTTTAGTTTTGGGTGCAACCATGCACATTTTGGGCCTCCCTAAGAGAAACCTCCTACCCATTAGCAGTCACTGCTTCAGCTTCCTGACTCTCCCAGTGTCCCATGTGAATGGCATCACATATGTGAAGTCCTGTGTGACTGGGTTTTTTTCACTCTGCATGGTGTTTACAAGACATACCCATGTTGTGGTGTGCACCAGAACTCCACTCCTTTTCAGAAACATTTAATGTTGACAGTATTGCATTGTGAGAATGGGAGTTGACATCTCTCATTTTCCCCTCCTACCTGCCCCCACCCCAGGCCGTCACCACACTATTGTCTGTGCCCATGGATTATGCATATATGCATATAAGCTCTTTGGTTAATCTCTTCCCTCCTCTTTCCCCCTCCCCCTCTGAGATCTGTCAGTCTGTGCCATGCATCCTTTTTGTTTGTTAGATAATTTTGTTCATTACATTCCACATGTAAGTGAGATTCTGTGATATTTGTCTTTCTCCAGCTGGCTTATTTCACTTAGCGTGATACTCACCAGGTTCCTCCATGCTGTGGCAAAGGATAGATGCCCCTTCTTTTTTATAGACACAGAGTATTCCATGGTGTAGATGTACCACAGCTTTTTTACCCAATCATCAAGATGGGCACTTGAGCTGTTTCTAAATCTTTCCTATCCTATGTAATAAAAGTGAAATATGCTAAGTGTCTGACCTATCAGTCAGCTGTTCCGTTGACCATTCAACCAGTCGCTATGACATGCACTGACCACCAGGGGGCAGACACACTATTTCTGTTCTTGTGTCAGTACCAGGCAGTTTTTAAAACAGTCTGGTTTTGAAAGTAGCTTTGTAGTATAGCTTGATGTCTGATATTATGATCCCTCCTACTTTGTTCTTCTTTCTCAAGATTGCTGCAGCTATTCAGGATCTTTTTTAATTCCAGATGAATTTTTGGAGAGTTTGTTTTAGGTCTTTGAAGTATGATATTGGTATTTGAATGAGGATTGCATTGAATTTATAGATTGCTTTGGGTAGTATGGACATTTTAATGATGTTGATTCCACCAATCCATGAACATGGTATATTTTTCCATTTGTTTATGTCTTCCTCTATCTCTTTTTTCAGTGTCCTATAATTTTATGAGTACAGGTCCTTTATCTCTTTGGTGAAATTTATTCCTAGATATTTTAATTTTTTTGTTGCAATGGTAAATGGAATTTTTTAAAAGTTTCTTTTTCTGTGAGTTCATTATTGGTGTATAAAAAAGCCATAGATTTCTGGGTGTTAATTTTGTATCCTGCTACATTGTCAAATTCATTTATTAGTTAGAGTAGTTTTTTATGGAGTCTTTAGGGTTTTCTATGTACAATATCATGTCATCTGTGAATAATGACAATTTTACTTCTTTTCCAACTTGGGTGCCTTTTATTTCTTCTTCTTGTCTGATTGCAATGGCTAGTACTTCCAGTACTATGTTGAGAGTGGGCATCCCTGTCTTGTTCCTGTTCTTAGGGAAAATGGTTTTAGTTTTTGCCCATTGAGTATGATGTTGGCTGTGGGTTTGTCATATATGGCTTTTATTATGTTGAGTTATGAACCATCTATTCCCACCTTGCTAAGAGTTTTTATCAAGAAAAGGTGTTGGATTTTGTTAAATGCTTTTTCTGCATCAATTGATATGACTATGTGGTTTTTATCTCTCAATTTGTTTATGTGACGCATCACATTTATTGATTTGTGGATATTGTACCATCCTTGCATCCCCAGAATAAATCCTACTTGGTCATGGTGTATGATCTTTCTAATGTACTGCTGGATCTGATTTGCTTGAATTTTGGCATCTATGTTCATGAGGCATATTGGCCTGTAATTCTCTTTCTTTGTATTGTCTTTATCTGGTTTTGGGATTAGGGTAATGCTGGCTTCATAGAAAGAGTTTTGAAGTGTTCATTCCTCTTGAATTTTTTGGAATAATACGAGGATAAGTTTTAGTGCTTCTTTGAATGTTTGATAAAACTTCCCTGTAAAGCTGCCTGATCCAAGGCTTTTGTTTGTTGGAAGTTTTTTGATTACTGCTTCAATTTCCTCCATAGTTATTGGCCTATTCAGATTTTTTGATCCTTCCTGATTGAGTTTTGGAAAGCGTATTTTCTAGGAATATGTCAATTTTTCTAGGTTGACCAGTTTGTTGGAATAGAGTTGCTCATAGTATTTTTTTATGATTGTTTGTATTTCAGTGGGTTCTGTTGTTATTTCACCTTTTTCATTTCTGATTTTATTTATATGGTTCCTCTCTCTTTGCTTGTTGGTGAGCCTGGCTAGAAGTTCATCAATCTTGTTTATCCTTTCAAAGAACCAGCTCTTGGCTTTGTTGATTTTTTTTGTCTCTATGTCATTTATTTCTGCTCTGATCTTTATTATTTCCTTCCTTCTGCTCACTCTTGTCTTTTCTTGTTGCTCTCTTTCTAATTCTTCAAGTTGTAGAGTTATTGGTTTATTACCAGTTTTTCTTGTTTTTTGAGGTAGGCTTGTAGAGCTATGAACTTCTCTTTCAGGACTGCTTTCACTGTGTCCCATCGATTTTGGATTGTTGTGTTTTCACTGTCATTTGTTTCCAGGATGTTTTTTTTTATTTCTTCTTTGATCTCTTTGGTACCCCCGTCATTGTTTAATAGCATGCTACTTAGCCTCCAAGTGTTTGAATTTTTGTGATTGTTTTTATTGTAGTTTATTTCTAATTTTATGCTATTGGGATCTGAGAAGATGCTTGATATGATTTTAATCTTCTTGAATTTGGATAGACTATGCCTGTGTCCCAATATATGGTCTATTTTTGAAAATGTCCCATGTGCCCTTGAAAAGAATGTATATTCTGTAGCTTTGGGGTGAAATATTCTTAAGATGTCGATTAAGTTCATCTGATCTAGTGGGTCATTTAGGGTTGCTGTTTCTTTGCTGATTTTTTGGCTGGAAGATCTATCCTGTGATGTTAGTTGGGTGTTAAAGTCCCCTATTGTGACTGTATTGCAGTCACTTTCTCCTTTAAAATGCAACAAGAGTTTTTAAAAATATATGTTTAGGTGCCACTATATTAGATACATATATGTTTACAAGGTTTATATTTTTTTGTTGAATTGATTCCTTTAATATTATGTAGTGACCTTCTTAGTGTCTTTTATGGTCATTTTGAAGTCTATTTTGTCAGATATGAGTATTGCTACCTCAGCTTTTTTTTCATTTTCCATTGCATGGATTATTTTTCCATATCTTCATTTTCAGCCTGTGTGAATATTTTGTTCTGAATGGATCTCTTTTAATATGAGTCATACTTTCCTATCCATTCAGCTACCCTATGTCTTTTTATTGGAGCATTTAATCCATTTACATTGAAGGTTATTATTGATAGGTACTTATTTATTGCCATTTCTCTCTCTCTCTCTCTCTCTCTCTCTCTCTCTCTCTCTCTCTCTCTCTCTCTCTCTCTCTCTCTCTCTCCTTCTTATAGCAGTCCCTTTAACATTTATTGCAATGCTGGTTTGGTGTTAATGTTTTCCTTTAGGCTTTTTTTTTTTTTAACTGGGATGCTCTTCACCTTCAATGTTAAAATTATTTAAAATCTAGCATTGCTGGATTGAGTGGTTTTGGGTACTTGCTTTTCATTACTTTGAATACTTCAAGCCAATCACTTCTAGCCTGAAATGTTTCTGTTGAGAAATCAGCTGACAATCTATTGGGAACTCCCATGTACGCAACTTTCTGCCTCTCTCTTGCTGCCTTTAAGATTCTTTTCTGTCTTCAACATTTGTCATTTTAATTATGACATGCCTTGGTGTGGGCCTCTTTAAGTTCATCTTGATTGGGACTCTCCCTGCTTCCTGAACTTTTGTGTCTTTCTTTCACCAGGTTAGGGAAGTTTTCTGTCATTATTTCTTTAAACAGGTTCTCTATTCCTTGCTCACTTTCTCTCTTTCTGGGACCTCCATAATGTGGATGTTGTTGTGTTTCATGTTGTCTCAAGTTCCCTTAAACTGTCCTCTGCTTTTGAATTCTCTTATCTTTTTGCTGATCTAATTGGGTGCTTTTTCTACCTTGTCTTCCAAGTCACTGATTTGATCCTCTGCTTCATTCAATCTACTTTTAATTCCTTCCAGTGTATTCTTTTTTTTAAAATATATTTTTCTGAGTTGGCTAACGTGGATGTGAGACCTGCTGGCGGGTGGTGGAGTCAGAGTTGCACTGTCCTGGTGGGTTGGGGCCGTGTTCTGCTCCCTGGGGCTCGGCGTGCTCTGCCACCTGTACTCAGGCCTCCTCGCCTGCCACTTCAGCCTCTCTGGCCAACGACAGGACCGTGGACCTGTGCAAGATGCAGGCCGCCGTCACCATTTTCACACACATCATGAATCTTCACTGTTAGTACTTTCATGTGAGATTGGGCTGAAGAAAGGGTGCTTCCCTATAGATGTTTAATATTACTTTATACTTTTATCACATTAAAAACAAAGCATCTTGGGGTTTTAACCCCTAATTCAAATGGAAAGCACAAGAAGCCACATGTTCATTAATATGCAACAAATGTTCTATTTATCTGTTCCTGAATATTTCTTATGGATGAAATAGAAAAAGGCTAAATTCCTGATGACATCCTGAAGGTGATAGCTGCCCCTAAGGAGGTACCAGCAGAAAGAGTTACTGTCTGGATTGACCCACTTACTCTGGAGTGTCTGGAGGATGTTCGAAAGCATGCCAGTGCTATGGCTTGTGTGGCTGTCCTGGGAGTAATACATAAGCTGTTTCCCGAATATACAGCTTGGGCAATGACAGATGGTAGGTTCAATGTGAAAGTCCGCTCTCCCTACAATGAGACCCCAAGGATCGTTGTGTCTCGCTCCCATTCAGGAATGGTCAAACAGGTTGCCCCTCAGACTTTTAGAAACCAGACTGCGATGATCCCGGCTGGTGGTGCTGGGTGTAAAGTTTTCATGCCCTTGAATGTGCCTGGTAAGAATCAAGAAAAAGCTGCTGTATACATTCCTGTGACACATGAAAAAGTGGGATATGTGTGCTGGCATACGCCATGGAGGGCATATGGCTACCCTGAGTGTTGAAGAAATCTGTTACCCTGGTTCTGACAACACTGACGGAGAGTTCCTGGCTAGCACCCGAATGAACCACCCAGCTCTGGTCAAAAAACTCCCAGATCTAGAGAAGACGGGACGTAAATGAGCAAAGTTGATGATGGATGACGGCTCTTTCCAGAGCTGCCTGGTCGGCCTGAAACCTGGAGGCTTCAAGCGATGAGTGGAGATTAAGCGTAGTTAAGGCCATCCTGAACTTTTCTTTTAGTATATTTTTTATTGGTTTTTTTACAGAGAGGAAGGGAGAGGGACAGAGAAGTTAGAAACATCAATGGGAGAGAAACATCGATCAGCTGCCTCCTGCACACCCCCCACTGGGGATGTGCCCGCAACCCAGGTACATGGCCTTGACCGGAATCGAACCTGGGACCTTTCAGTCCCCAGGCCGACACTCTATCCACTGAGCCAAACTGGTTAGGGCCATCCTGAACTTTATATAGTATTTATGAAGCGTCAGAGACTTATTTTCCCTGTAATAGGATAGAAGAGCAGGGAGACGTGCTGCTTCATGCCTCAAGTATTGTCTTTATTTTTGAGAGTATTTTGGTACAGTTGTCATACACAAGGCACGCAGGTGCGCGCGTGTGTGAATTAAAATCTATAGCTGAGTCTACTTTGTTATGAGTCACCATTTTCACACAACATCATGAAGCTTCACTGTTAGTACTTGCATGTAAGATTGGGCTGAAGAAAGGATGCTTTCCTATAGCTGTTTCATATTACTTTATAATTATATCACACTAAAGACAAAGCATCTTGGGATTTTAACCCTTAATTCAGATTTCGCATGCTGAATAGAAGAATAATGCTTCAGATATTAATGTCAACCTTCATTAACAAGAAGCCACATGTTCATTAATATGCAGCAAATTTTCTATTTATTTGTTCCTGAATATTTCTTATGGATTAAATAGACAAAGCTTAAATTGTTTTTCTCTTTGAAATTTTAATAACAGGTTCGCCAGCCAGTGGAGAATAGGTTGTTTGTAATTACTTCTTGCGTGTGCTTTGTTTCTACAAAGAACAGTGGTTTGTATCCATGAGTTCGTCTTTCCCGGCGTCTTGCCGTTGGTTTTCGTTCGCGCTGTAGACAGTGCGTGATGTCATTCTTCCCTCTCGACCTACATTTCAGTCTTATATGTAAGGTTTGGATTAAGATTTCAGGGTTAGCACTAGCATTTTAATATATGTTTTCATTAGGAACAAAATATGCTACAAGATACTGCAAAAATGTAAACGATTCTATTATTAATTGAAAGTTATTTGACACTATATGAATTGAGCTAGCTTTCATTATTTTCAAAGGCTTTGTTTAAGTACTTTTTAAAAAATTTGCCAGGTTTGTACTAGTATAGGGGGGTTCTCTCACTGAGAATGAGTGATGGTTGCTCTTACCATTAATAAATGGATCTAATCTACCCAAACTCTCAAAGTAGTAAATTTTGAAACATGTTGTGGTCGTCCTTCAGATGAAAATAGTGAAGGCTGACGCTAACATCTGAAGATTATTCTTCGATTCAGCATGCGAAATCTGGCTGGGAGACAGGCTGTGGCCCCTTCACTGCATCACTAATTGGAACCTTACTTTGTGAATTATTGGGATGCCTAAGACTTTATGTATGCAGACAATACCCGTATTTCACATGAAAAAAAATACTTTTATTGATTTCATATAGGAAGGGAGAGGGAGAGAGAGATAGAAACATCAATGATGAGACAGAATCATTGATCAGCTGCCTCCTGCATGCCCCACACTGGGGGTCAAGCCTGCAACCGGGGCATGTGCTCTGACTGGGAATTGAACTGTGACTCCTGGTTCATAGGCTGATGCTTAACCACTGAGCTACACCAGCCTAGCTCTTCTTGGTGTCAGATATGGTATTCTTCTTTTTTTTTTTTCTGGTTCTTGTTCATAATTTCAATTTCCTTTTTTTTCTATTTCCTTTTTGATGCTGTTGTCATTCCCACATAGTTCCTTGTACTCCTCCCTAACTTCCTTGCGCATCCTCACAACAATTACGTTGAACTCTGTATCGAATAAATCGTTTGCCTCCGTTTCATTTGGCTTTTTTCTTGGAGATTCTTCCTTTTCTTTCACTTGGGGGTGTTCTTTGTCTCCCCGTTTTAGCTGTCCCTTTGTAATTGCTTCTGTGTATTAGACAGAACTGCTGTGCCTCCCATTCTCTGCGGGGGTGGGGGCAGCCTTATGGGGTCAGTGTCCTGTGGGACCCCGTTGCAGTCTCTGTGATCTCATGACCTGGATGATGTAGCGATGGGCCTTGTGGGTGCCCCTGTTGTAACTGAGTCTGACTGTCGCCGTCCACTCATGGTTTGTGTCTCTCCGCAGGTGGGCTGGCGGTGTGGCTCCATCCCCACCAAGTGTGTGAGCTGTTGTGCAGGTGCTGACAGAACAACAGAACTAAACAAGAAACAAAACAAACGCACACAGTGATCTCTACAGCAACAACATGAATAACTAAAACAACAGAGAAGAGAAAGTAAGAATAACAAAAGTAAAGAAAAGAATACAAGAAGAAAAAGGGGGAGGAAGAGAGAACATGAGAGGAAAGAAGGGAGAGAAATATTAAGAATAAAGAATCGGAAAAGGAACTGGTATGAAAGAGAGGAAAACAGTTACGGAAAGGGGAAAAGAAGAAAAAGAAGAAAGAAAAATTAAGAAAAGGAGAAAAGAGAAAGGAGACAGAAAAAATCGAGTAAGAAAAGGAAAGGAAAGTAAGCAATATAAAAGAAAAAAGAGAGCCCTGGCCGGTGTGGCTCAGTGGATAGAGCGTCGGCCTGCGGACTCAAGGGTCCCAGGTTCGATTCCAGTCAAGGGCATGTACCTTGGTTGCATGCACATCCCCAGTGGGGAGTGTGCAGGAGGCAGCTGATCGATGTTTCTAACTCTCTATCCCTCTCTCTTCCTCTCTGTAAAAAATCAATAAAATATATTTTTAAAAAAAGAGAGACAAAATAATAGTGCAATAGAAGAGAAAGAATAAATAAATATAATGCAAAACAGCCCAGCGGAGTTGGTCTTGGCAGAGTTTAGTGCCCCCTGGGGGCGCCCTTGGGCCCTGACTGAGGATGACTATTTTCGAGGCCTCCCAGGGGTACCTTGGTGCGGGTGATTCGCACTTGGCTCTCGGCAACCTGTTCGAAACCTCAAGCAACCCAGCCCGGCCGCCTCCACAGGCCAAGCTGCGCTTAGGAGCAACTTGTTGGCAGCAGGGGCCCAGGGGTGGGTCAGCAGTCAGCCCAGGGCACCTGTCTCCACCTCCACGGCCTCTGCCTGCCGCCCGCGGCCACACTCAGTCCCTGGAAAGGCTGTTTCTGAAGGGCCTTCTGGTGGACTCAGCACGATGCGGCCTCGGGGTCTCCCGGGCGGGGGAGGTGCCCTGCAGATCTCCAGGGAGATGGTGGGAGAGCCGGGGTCTGCGATGTCCTGGGTGTTTCCCTGACCTGGCAGGCGGGGCCTTGTGCAGCTGCCCTGGGTCTGCTGGAGGCCAGGAGTTTCTATCTGCTCTCCCGGGAGGGGAAAGCACCAATCAGGTTCCCAGGACCGTGTGGGGAATGGTCCCCCCAGAGCCAGTCACAGACGCCCCACAGGCTTGGCCCAGCCACAGCCTCCTCAGGGAGCAGGCTGGTGCTGCTGGAGGCTGGTGCCTCTCAGTGTGTGTGTGTGGGGCGGGGGGAGGAGATCATGATGAGGAGGGGGCCACAGGCTTCCCGTCTCCCTCCAGTGCCTCCCACCCCAGGGGCCCCCAGCAACTCCAGTCGGCACCCCCTCCACGGGAGCCTGGTTGAACGAGTGCAGGGAAGCCTGTGCTCTGGCTCATACTGCTGTTTTGTTTTGTTTTAAAGTGACTTTATCTCTGACAGACTCTCCCCGAGGCTGGATGTTAGGGGGCTGCTGTTCTCAGCTCTGGCTCTGGGCTGGGGGGGTCCCCCTGGCCTGGGTCGGCCTCACTCTGCAGGGAGCAGGCCTGCAGCCAGGACACCCTCCTCGCCCTCAGCCCTGCCTTCCCACCTGCCTCCAGGAGGCCCTGCCCTTCCCTGTAAAGTCTCCCCTGCAGCCAGCTTTCAGCCGTGACTCAGGGCGCGTGGTCCCCGTGTAGCTGTATTTGCAGCTTGGTTCTGGGAGGAGGTGCAGGAGGGAACCCCACTCGGCTGCCCTCTGGGAGATGCCAGTGCTTTGCTCCTGTTTGTGGCCCAAGCTGGTCACCCCATCTCACGCAGGCACTGCACTCTGTTCGTGGGTCAGTTCAGATGGGCATTTGGGTTGTTTCCCGTTTAGGGCTCCTGTGAATAATGCTGTTATAAATACTCAAGTGTAAGTGTTGTAAATACATGTAGACATATATTTTCATTTTTCGTGGTTACAGACCTAGGAGCAGAGCTGTTGGGTCACCCGCTGACTCTATGTTTAACTCTGAGGAACTGCCCGACCGTTTTACAGCCCCACCAGCAGCACAGGAGAGTTCCAGCTTCTCCTCATCCTCCACAGTTGCTGTTGCCTGTCTTTTATTTTTATCTTTAAAAGTATTTTTTATTGTTGACAATATTACAGATATCTCCCATTCTCCTCCTGTTTACCCTCTCCAGCTCCTCCCGCTCTGCCCGGTCTTCACTACCCTATTGCCTATGACCAAGGGCTATACACTGAATGGCCAGATTATTATGACCACCTGAGCTTTGTAGGCAAATTAGCTATAATTTCTCGCTGAAGTTGCTAGAGGGCCAGACCATTATAAACGTCTGAACAGCACAACATACCTAAGTATCGTTGCTGATCAAGTTCATCCTATCATGTTGATGGCGTATCCCAATGGAGATGACTTCTCCAACAAGACAATGCGCCATGCCACAGTGCTTGTATTGTGCAGGAGTGGTTTCAAGAACATGAGGGAGACTTGACCTTGCTTAGGTGGCCCCCACAATCACCAGATCTAAATCCAATTGAGCATTTGTGGGACGAAGTGAAAAGAGTCATCAGGCAGCTGGTTCCACAACCATCAAATCCCACAGAACTGGACAGAGCTATTCATCAGGCATGGTGTCGGATTCCTCGCATCACCTTTCAACATTTTGTGGAGTCAATGCCAAGAAGAATCGCTGCAGTATTGAAGGCAAAGGGTGGCCCAACGAAGTACTGAAGGGGTGTCATAATAATCTGGCCACTCAGTGTATATGTTCTTTGGTTTATCTCACCTCGTTCCCCTTGCCTGTTTTAAAAAAAAAAAAAGCCATCCTAGTGAGTTTGAAGTCACATTTTGTGGTAGTTTCCTTTGTGTTGCCCTAAGAACTAATGATTGCAAGCATCTTTCATGTGTCTATTGGTTATTTGGGTGTCTTCTTTGAAGGAATGTCTGTTCACATCCTTTGCCCATTTTTAAATTGGATTGTCTTCTTATTGAGCTATAATAGTTATTTATATAATCGGACTCAAGTCCCTTATCAGACAGATGATTTGCAAATACATTCTTCTGTTCTGTGGTGTTTTTCACTTCTTGCTGGTATAATTTGCAACACGAAAGTTTTTAACTTTGATGTAGTTCAAAGATCTATTTTTTTCTTTTGTCACTTGTGCTTTTGGTCTTGCATCTAAGAAGTCATTGCCTAACCCAGGAACACAAAGATCTGCTCCTGTGTTTTCTTGTGTAAGTTTTACAGCTTTAGCTCTTACATTAAAGTTGATAATCCATTTTGAGGTAATTTTTGGGCCTAGTGTGCGGTGAGGGTCCAGTTTCATTCTTTTGCGTGTGGACTTCAGTCATCCCAGCACCATTTGCTGGAAAGACTGTTCTTTCCTCGTGGAATCGTCGTGGATTCCTTGTAAAAATCACTTGCCCATAAATGCAAGGGTTTATTTCTCAGTTCAGTTCCATACATCCGTCTGTCTGTCTTTATGTCAGCATCACTGTCTTGACTGCCGTAACTTTGCTGTAAGTTTTGAAATTGAACACTCCATCTTCCTTCTTCTGTTTAAGATTGTTTGATCTCTTCTGGTCCTGTGAATGTTAAGATCCGCTTTACTATTCCTGCAAAACAAGCCAGCTGGGATTGTAACAGGGATTGCACTGAGCATATAAATCAATTTGGGGAGTATTATCATCTTAATGTTACGTCTTCCAACCCACGAATATGGGGTCTCTTTCTGTTTATTTAATTTTTTTCAGTAACATGTTAAAATTTTCAGTGTACAAGTCTTGCACTTCTTTCGTAAAGTTTAGTTAAATTTATATTTAAATTTATTCTGCTCTTTGATGCTAATGTAAATAGAATTGTTCCTTCTGATCAGCATCCCTCCTCACAGTCCTTCTCCCTCATCCTCTTTCTACCGACAGTGTCTCATCTGCCCGGACCTGAGGAATCAGATCGCCAGGTTGGTTAGCACCGCCTGTGTAATGAGAGTCAGTGCATTCACAGAAGGGCTGGGGGGGGGGGGGGGCTCCGCGCCAAGGAACACGGGTTCCATTGCTTCCTGTTGGGTTGCTTTGGCTGCGTCACTTCTTAGGGAGACAGTGTGGACGGAGTGACTGGGCCTGCACTTTGGTGCCTGTCAGGCATTTAGTGAGTCCTGGCTCTGTCCCTATTACTGTGAGGCATGGACAGAAGTTGCTCTGAGCCTTCATTTCCCTCCTCTAAACAGGGGTAGTAATGCCTTTCCTGTAGGGTCAACGGTTCCGGGCCTTCATGGGAGTGCTCAGCAAACCCGGCTGCGCTCGTCATCAGCAGCCTCCACCCTGGCGTGCTTGCCCTTATCTAGGGTAGCTTCATGTTTGCCACTAAAAACATTTATTTGATCCTTAGGACGATTTATTAGAAGGTTTCATGCTGTCACCCTAGCTCCTTGGCCACTTAATGTACTGACTTCTGCACTGCATACTAGTATAAAATCCTACATCCACATCACGGCCATGAATCTACCCAGCGTGATTTGATTATCTAAACTAATAAAAGTGTAATATTAAAATTAACCATCTCTTTGGGACGGGTAAGCTGCGCCCACCAGCCAATCAGAGCGACTGTATGCAAATTAACTCAGCTAACATGGAGGCCGCCACTCACGAACCTGAGTAAACGGCAGCTTCCATTGCAGCAGGAGTGAAACTGAGACTGTTTGCAGCCGGCTCTGCTTATCCTGGCTCCAGGCAAAACATATTTGCAATGAAGTATCAATCATAGAATCCTCAGGAGCTGAAGGAAACAGCAGGCCTTGCCTGACTACTAAGGGTAACAATATCTCATTATAGAAGCCGCGAGGTGAAGCAGAGGAGGTTTCGTTACTAGGCCCCAGCTTAAAGGAACAGTGCATCAATTATAGAAGGTAAACAAACCCCAGAAACATGCTTACAGCCAGCCTTGCTGGGACATTGGGTCAATGGGAGCTGTGAGCAGTCTGAAAGCCTGAAAACGCCAATCAGCCTGTCACCCACACTGGCCACACCCCAATGGGGTGAGGGACGTTACTGGGGGGCTTGGCCAGCCTGAAAACAGCCATCAGCTCCTCACCCATGCTGGCCAGGTACCCCAGTAGGGACCCAAAACCTGAAGGGACTGTGGGCAGCCTGAAAATGCCCCTCAGCTCCTCACCCAGGCTGGCCACACCCTAGTGGGGTGAGGGATCCTGCTGGGGGGATTGGCCAGCCTGCAAACAGCCATCAGCCCCTCACCCAGGCTGGTCAGGCACGCCAGCAGGTGGACATCCCCCGAGGGGTCCCAGACTGTGAGAGGGCACAGGCCGGGCTGAGGGACCTTCTGAGTGCACAAAATTTTGTGCACCGGGCCCCTAGTAAAATATAATTTTGTAAATGGATATGTTGAGTTAGGTTTCTGGACCCAGTCAGTGTGTGGAGGGGGTACTCCTGTGTCAGTGTTACTGGAGGAAGCATCAAACCGCACAGGTTAAGCGTTCAGCCCGCCGCCTCCCCGCTCGTCAGACGCAAGCGCAGCCCCAGGCTCTCACCTGTGCTTCTGAGCAGCGGGCTGCAGAGTGAGGCTCCACTGGCCCCCCAACTGGGACTGCCCCATGGCCGTCCAGGCTACCACGGCCCTCAGACTGACTGGCTGTAGTCGAAGGCTCCCACCTGTCCTCGGGTTGATTCACTGGCTGGAATGGCTCACACAAGCAGGGAACACATTACTCACCAGGTCCCTGTGTACTGTGAGAGGATCCAGCTCAGGCACAGCCCACGCACGAGTGACAGGGCAGGTGCGGGAGGGCGAGGGGTTCCCTGCCCTCCAGGGCGCCACCCTCCCCCTCGCCCTGCTCACCAACCTGCAAGGTCTCCAAAGGGTAAATAACAGGATTTTCTTACAGCAACTTCTTAAAGGAACAAACACAGATGGAATGGACTCCTCCCTGCGAACTGTGATCAGCAGCTGCTTCACTCAGTGGTTCTCCAACGTCCCCTGGGGGACTCGCTGCCATGCCGAGGGCTGGGCTCACCGGCCCGGATGGAGGAAGGGGCCACATGCAAGCACCACCCGCCCCCTTAGTGCTGCCACCTTAGTGCTTTCTTAGCGGCTGGTGTGAGGCTCCCGGGTCTCGATCTCACGGTGCTGTGAGGTCTGGTCCTCACGGCCTTGCCCAGAGATTGGCCAGCGTCAGCAGGATGTAGCTGGACCCCATCTGGGACAGGGAAGACATGGCCCAAGCTCCTGGAGACGAGCCCAGAGGCCGAGGCACCATGGGCGATGCTGACTGCCACGCAGCCATCGGCTCTGACCACAGCACAACCTGCGCACAGCCTGGTGGCCATCAGAAATGACCACCTGTCGGTTTACAGTAACCAGCTGGGTCTCCCTGTGCCGACGGCGGGGGTGGGGGTCAAGATGTTGGCTTGTGGGTGTGGAGGGACTCCCTCCCCTCCTCCTCCCCTCCCCCCTCCCCTTTCCCCCTTCCCTCTCCCCCTCCCCCCTTCCATCAGGTGCTCAGGAGCTTCCTCTCTTAGGATCCCCGCCAGGCCTGCACCCTAAGAGAGCTGCATGGGGCTGGAGTGTGGGGTGCGCCCGAGTGTCCGGTCACACGAGGCGCTGCGCATGAGATCCTGGGCTTGATGCATGCTTCCCATTTCTGCAGGCCCCTCGGGACCTCGTCTCGGGCTTCAGGACCCCAAGTCCACGCGGCTTTCCTGACGCCTGGACCGTGCACCCTGGGCCCCTTCTAAGACCTCACTCCCCTGCCTGGGGACCTGCGCCAGGACCCTCCTCCTCCCACCTCTCTCCAGAGAGGAGAGAGAAGCCCAGGCCACTGCTCAGTTGTCTTCCTTCCTGCTCTTAAAAAGGTTTCCCTCCAAATACCTATTTCCAAGCTGAGTGCTCCTTGAAATGGAGGCACAATAACTTTGAGGCTAAGTTTTTCGTTCACTCAATGCTGGACGGGGAGACAGTGTGGTGACAGGGCGGCGCGGGAGGGTCTAGGGAAGACTCGGGCCGGACTCGGGCTGGTGAACACACAACAGGTGCACAGGTGCTGTGCTGTGGGCTGTGCACCGGGACCGTGCGCTGCTGTTAACCAGGGTCGCCCAGCAAATCCAATAAAAAGGAGGCACAATACCAGGTGCACACGTGTGTGTGTGTGTGTGTGTGTGTGTGTGTGTGTGTGTGTATTTGCTAGCTTCAGGTGGATTTGCTGAAAATTATCTTTTTTTAAAAAAGTAATCTTATTGACTTCAGAGAGGAAGGGAGAGGGAGAAAGAGACAGAAACATCAATGATGAAAGGGAATCATTGCTCAGAAACTGGGGAGCAAACCTGCAACCCGGGCATGTGCCTGACCGGGAATTGAACCGTGACCTCCTGGGTCATAGGCCACAACTCAACTGCTGAGCCACACGGGCTGGGCCGAAAACCACCTTGCTCAACGCCTGATGATTGCTCTTAGCCTGAGCCCAACCTTGCCCAGCCCACCTGCAGGGTGACTGGGGCGCTGGCCTGCTTCCATGATCTTCCGAGGCCTTGCTAGCACCGGATGCTGTGCTGAGTGCTGAGGATATGAGGGATGAACAAAAGTTGAGACACTGGCCCTAACCGGTTTGGCTCGGTGGATAGAGAGAGCATCAGCTTATGGACTGAAAGGTCCCAGGCTCGATTCCGGTCAAGGGCATGTGCCTTGGTTGCGGGCACATCCCCAGTAGGAGGTGTGCAGGAGGCAGCTGATGGATGTTTCTCTCCCATCGATGTTTCTAACTCTCTATCCCTCTCCCTTCCTCTCTGTAAAAAAATCAATAAACTATATTTTTAAAAAAAGTTGAGACACCGCCTTCATGGAAATTCCAGTCTGTGGGGGGACATGGAGCAAAGAAAAACAATCAACTAATAGTCACACAAACAGATCTATGACTGCAATGTGGGGCAGGGTCCCAGAAGGAAGGAAGGTATTATTGGGGGCGGGGGTGGGTGGTCAGAGAAGCTGAGATGTGAACAGGAGCCGGCGTCACTGTGGTGCAGAGCAGACGGAACAGTATTTCAGGGAGAGGATCAGGTGAAAGGCCCGAGGCAGGAACTTGGCTGGGCCATGCCAGGAGGGCCAGTGGCCTGGAATGCAGCGGAAATGTCAGAAAGTGGCACAAAATGAGGCTGAAGACGCAGCCAGAAGTCAGACCATTCGCGACCTCACAGACACGGGCCGTTTCCCTCAGAGCAGGGGGGAGCCGCGCAGGGTGCTCACGGGGGAGGGACAGGGTCCGGTCCTCCTTGCTCAGAGGCCCCGGGCAGCTGTTTGGAGAAGGTGTCAGGGGAGGGGGATGGACGCAGGAGAGCAGGCAGGCAGCAGTGACCATGGTCGGGAAGGAGGCAGGAGGCGGCACCTGGGCTAGGATGCGGCACTGGGGGCGGAAGATTAGGGCTTACAACAACTAAAACTTAAAAAGCATGTATCTGTCACACTGGTTAGGTCGCCCAACAAGAAGGAATGTGAAATTCCAGCAATGAGAAATGAACGAAAGGTTGGAGCTGAGGCCGTAGGCGCTTGCTTTTTGCCCGTTGACTGGATAACTAGAACTATCTGCATTACCTATGCAGCATGGGTTTTTATTACCTTATCTTTTATCTAAAGACGTCTCTTTTTGGTAATGACAAACGTGTTTTTTAAGAGAAAAAAAAAACACACCTGGTTTTTCTCAGTACACCCTTAAAGGTTTTTAAATTGTTTCATATCTGGTCAAGTTGAGATTTTTACAAACCTCATTTTTAATTTGTAATAAAAGTTTACAACTTGTTTTTTTTCAAAAAAGTCAACAAACGGCAAGCACGTGGTAAGAAAGGTCTTAAAAAAGCATGTACCTGCCACACTGAAACATAACCAAAGTGGCAGCGATGATGATGATGATGATATTTAGAGATTTTGTTCTCATAGATATAGACAAGGTTTAAGACTCCTCGCTCCTACGATCAGGGCTGAGAAGCTGCTACTTCTATCGACAGCAGCAGCACCACAGCCCCACGCGCTCCCTGTGCGCCCCTCTGCTCCGCGAGCCCGCGTCCCTTCGCTTGTGTTTTCCATTTGCCTCCATCGTTCTCCTCAGGGGTCGCCTCCTGCTGCAGGATGAAGAATGAAGGAGGAAACGAGGTGGACTCGGTGTCTTAGGAGCAGTGAACACTGCAGTGGAGGCTCATGGGGGAGGGGGGCGAGAGGAGGGGGCCAGGGGCTCATCTCAGCTCCCTTCCATGAGACTGCCTTCACCTGGGAGATGGACTGGTTGTGGAAGGACATGTGGCTGAGCAGCAGCAGCGGCGATCAGGGCCCTGAGCTGCAGGAGGAGCTGGAAGTCAGGCCGGGCTGCTGAGCGGCTGGTCGCTGGGAGCCGCCGTCACCATGACTCAGCTCCTTCTGGCTCCAGCCTGGCATCCGCCTTCCCCTCAGCAAGCTGCCTGCAGAGCCGGGTGGCCTCACCGAGGCCCAGGCTCCCCTGGGCGAGTCTTTGGCTGGCCACCTCACCAAGTCCACAGCAGAGGGCAAGGGTCATCTCCGAAGATAACCAGGTGCCACCCCCAGAGAAGTGGGAGCAGGAGGTGAGAGGAGGGTCCAGGTTGGCACAAGAGGCCTGGTCCACCCACCTGCTCCGCCCCATCGCAGAGGGTGCCCCATCTTCTGCCCACTGCCCAGCCCAGGCACCCAGGCACCAGAGCCTGTCAATGTGGCCTGCTGTTCTGGAATGTTCCCACTCTGCCCGTCGACACTGAGGCCTTGTCTCCACCACTGGAGGCTGCAGCTTTCAGTCTGGACCTCATTAGGAGGGATTCCCTAATCACAGAAACCTCAGGTATAGGCCTCTGCATGCTCCTGCGCCCCCACAGCCCGGCCCAGCCCACAGACCTGAGCCCGCCGCCCCAGAGCCTCCTCCTCCCTCGCCTCCTGCAATCACGTGTGCACACCACACGTTCATAGCTGTGACACATGACTTTGGTCCCTGCCTCCGTGCCTTTGCTGTTGCTGTCCCAAGCCCTGCTTCTACCTCTCATTTAGTTCAGACGCTCTTTCCCCTCCATGGACCTGTGTCCTCCGAGTCCCTGTGGCACCTTACGTACATTCCAATTGCTACAGCTTTCATAGCGTTTTGGAATTTCCTGTTTACCCCATCACTCAACAAATATTTATTGAGCACCTACTACATGCCAGACACTGTTCTAGGTGCTAAGGTTGCTGCAGGTCACAGGTCAGATTCTAGTTGGGGGCTGACAGGGAGCAAGCGGTGGAGAGAACCAGAGGGTGAGAAGTGCTCTGGAGGGAGGGAGAGGGCAGAGCCACGTCAGGCCGGTGCTACTTCACGTGGCATTTGAGCAGAGCTGGGTGGTGGGTGGTGGGAGGGGCATTCCAGGTGGAGGGCGGGGAGACGGGCAAGAACGCATGGCCGTCATGGAAAGCCGTGAAAGGGGAAGGAGGCTGGGGCACACTGGCTGCGAGTGAGGGTGGGCGGAAGTGCCTGGGAGGAGGAGGCCAAGAGTCCACTCGGCGAGGGCCACGGGGGACGTGTGAGCGTGAGTGGCTGTTTCCCCAGATCTGCCGCCATCCCCTGCGTGGCACCGAGCAGACGCCCAGCAATCGCCTGGAAAATGGTGGAGCTAGGGGCTTGCAGACCCGTCCTTCCCAAGCACGGCTGGCTTCCCGGCGGACCCCACAGGGAGACCCCTGGCTCCCACCCTCTTCCCCGCTGCTCAGGGGAGCCTCTGGCTGGCCGGACCGGGCTGGAGTCTCTGCCTCCCTCGTGGCCGCTCCGGTGCGGGTGGCAGAGGCGAGGACGGGGCTGTGCAGAGCAGCGGGCATCTCCAGGGAGCTGCGTGACTCTCCCATCTCCCACCGCACCCCTGCCGAGCGAGCTTATGTAACTGGAAGGCTGGGAGCACAGCCTCGCAGCTGCGCTTTGGAAACTTGGAGGAAGTTCATGTCAGACTGAATCAATCAGCAGAGCCCCCGCCCAGGGCAAACACAAGCCTGGGCTCCAGTGCAGATTGGATGCGGCCCCACCCGAGCCTGCAAAGACACATTCTTGCATTTTAGAGGAGAACAAAGGGCTAAGCCCCAGAGCTGGGCTCGCAGGGAGCGGAGGCCTGATCATGCTACACCCCGCATTTGAATTCTGTTTTGGTCTTACACAACCTGGGGGGCGGGGGGTTGTGCCAGGGCTGAGTGGGCGGGAGAAGGGCTGAGCGGGTGGGGAACAGGCCCTTAAATGCATCCCCCCCAGGCGGGTGTGCACTCCAGGAGCGCCAGCAGCGGACACTGTCAGAGGTAACCCTTGCCTTCCACCGCCTTTCCTCTTCCCGGCTGGGGTGCTGGGGGAGCCGGCCCTGCTAGCGGGTCCATCTCTGCGGCTGACCCTCCCCACCCCCCAGGAGTGTCCAATGAGGATCCTCCGATCGGGGACCCTCAGGCTCCAGAGTCCACCTCGGGCAGCTCTGCCGCCCCCAGCGCTGGGAGGGGCACCCCGAGGACTGGAGAAGCAGGGCGCCAAGGGATGGTGGGTGAGAAGCCCCAGTTCCCTTCCCAGAAGGTGGCCAAGCTAAGCAGTAAAAGGCATGAGCGGAGGCTGGAGAGAGAAGCGGGCGCAGCCCTGGCTTTGCCACTTGCTAACAGAGCATCTATGCGCCTCGGCCTTGCAGACCTCTATAAGGCGGACCCCTCACGGCTCCGGAGCTTTTTGAGGACCAGAGGGGAGATGAGGGGGGCCATGCAGGGGATGCCTGGGCACAGCGGGCCCTGGAGAGGCGGGCAGGCCGGGCTCAGGAAGGCGGGCTCCGGCTGCTCCTGCAGCAGATGCTTTCCGCTCCGCTCGCCTTCGCGGTGCCTGCAGGAGAGGGAGGCACAGGGAGGCTCCTTCCCGGGCAGCGCAGTGCGAGGACTGGGACTGGGACTGGGCGCCAGCCGCCCCACCTCACCAGGCTCTTATGCCAGGCCCAGCCATGGCGCCGATGGCCAGAGGCTGCTGCTGTGGGTGACCGCACAAGGCTGGGAGGGCGGGAGGGCCTTCCTGTTGGGCTGTGTGGCTGGCTCATGGCCAGCAGGGGCACCCAGGGAGAGGGCTTCCTCCGTCCTCCCAAGGCCCAGGGAGGGGGCACCCTGGATGCCAGCAGGGCCCCCTCTCTGCACAGCAGCCTGGAGGGCTCAGCGCCATGGAGAGGGTGGAAGGAATCAAAAGCCACTTGCAGGACATACACTTCCATTTTTTCAAAAATTATATATACCATCCGATATAATAACAGAGGAATATGCTAATTAGCTGTTACACCCTGAGGCACAACCACCGAGCACATCACGATCAGATCTCAGATCAGCAGGAGGGTGGGCCAGTGAGGTACAAGGGGGCTTCGGAGAGCTAGGAGGGGGCAGGGCAGCAAACTATGGAGGGGGCAGGGGGCAGGGGGCAGGGGGAGCTACAGGAGGGATGCTGGCAGCGACCTACATGCAGAGAGCTACAGGACAGGGCAGGGCAACAAGCAAGAGGGAGGAGGGGGGGAGCTACAGGAGGGCGGGGCAGTGGGCGGAGAGCTATAGGGGGGCGGCAGCAACCTACTGCTCACAGATTCATGTGCACAGGGCTACCAGTATAATAATACACACCACATAAACCCACACATATGGCACCCACACCTATAAAAGAGTAACATGCAAATTGTGTCACTGCTACACCCACCAGCCAATCAGAGTGATATGCAAATTAACCCAACAAATATGATGGTTAATTTGCATACACAGGCGCAGAGCGAAGATTGAAGACTGAAGACAGCGTAGAAGGAAGCCAAGTGCTTCAGAAGGGAGCGAGGCAGCCGAGAAGGGAGCGAAGCCTTCCTGCTCTGCTTCGCTCCGGCTGAGGAAGCCCTATTCTTGCAGGAATCTTCCTGCAATGGGCCTCTAGCACATGTCATATATGCGTATATTACTATATTACATACAAAAGTCATATATGTGGTATGAATACATGTTATATATGGCATATGTAATTTTTTGGAAAATGGAAATAGCTGTATTGTAGCGTGTTCATTTCTTTATTTTTCTTCTGATGTTAGAAGTGACGCGATGTCTGGAGTGGGGGGAAGTCTCTGGGGAGGGGGGGACAGCAGGAGCTGCTGAGGGAGAGGAAGCTGACTTCTCTGTGACCCATTTTTGTCTCTTTTGCATTTTCTGCCATGAGCACTACCGATCACCTTTATTCAGAAAGTTAACAAATATTTTATTTTTAGTTTTTATTGTTGACACTATTACAGATGTCCCCATTGCCCCACCCCCTTTGCCCACCTGCCCCCCTTCCCTCTGGCCACTGCTGTCTGTGTCTATGGGTAGGCATACATGTTCTCTGCTAATCCCTTCACCTTCTTTCCTCCTGTCCCCTCCTCCCACTCCCCTCTGGCAGCTGTATCCATGCCTCTGTTTCTATTTTGTTCATTAGATTCCCCATATGAGTGAGATCACATGGTATTTGTCTTTCTCTGACTGACTTATTGCACTTAGTGTGATACTCCCCAGGTCCCTCCATGCTGTCAAAGGGGAAGAGATTCTTCTTTTTAACAGCTGCATAGTATTCCCTGGTGTCGATGTACCACAGCTGTTTTATCCACTCATCTACTGATGGGCACTTGGCTGTTTCCAGGTCTTAGCTATAGGGATGCATATATCCTTTCTGATTGGTGTTTCTGGTTTCTTGGGGTATATTCCTGGAAGTGGGGTCACTGGGTCAAATGGCAGTTCCATATTTAATTTTTTGAGGAAACTTCATGCTGTTCTCCACAGTGGTTCACAGTCTCATTCCCGCCAGCAGTGCACGGGGTTCCCTTTCGCCCGCGTCCTTGCCAGCACTTGTTTGCTGATTTATTGATGGAGCCGTTCTGGCAGGTGTACGGTGACATATCTCATTGCGCTAACAAATATTTTAAATAGATGCAAGTTCATTGCGGGAAAGGTTAGCGCTACAGGAGACGAGGACAGAGACCCCCCTAAGTCCACACCTACCGTCCTCATGGGGGGGCTGCCGGGCCAACTCCTGCGTGTGCACCCGCGCCCCTCACGCACCGCTGCCTGCAACCTGCCTTCCCTGAGGCCTCGTGGGGAGCACAGGGCGCAGCACCCGCCACACAGGGCCGGCAGAGCCCTTTCATTTTTATTCCAACTATTTTAGAAATTGATTTTTAGAGGGTGGTGCGGGGGAACGGTAACTGGATCCTTGCTTCCCGCCCGACCGGCCGGGAACCAACCCCGCGCCTTTGGGTGAGCAGGCCGGCTCCCCCAGCGTTTCCCTCAGAAACAGGGACGCACCTTCTGCAGCGAAGCCGGGGCGCTGCGATGCGTCGCTCCCGAATGGGACCCGCGGGGCGGGCCTGCCTGTTGGAGGCTCCGCAGGTGCAGCCCGCGGCACCGAGGGCCGGCGACTCGGACTCGGGCCCTCCGTCCGTTTCTGCTGCCCCTCCTTCCCTCCTGAGGATGCGCCTCCTGTCGGTTTTTAGAGGGAGAGGGACACACAGACACCGAGGCGGGGAGCACGCCTCCAGCCCTGCCGGGGTGCCGGGTGCCGGGGTGCCGGGTGCCGGGGTGCTGGGTGCCAGGTGCCGGGTGCCCGTGGCTGGGAATCGCGCCTGAGATCCCGCAGCCCGCCCGCCGACGCCCTAACCAGCGGCCGGCCGACAGCGGCTCCCGGGCCCTTGACCCGCGGGGTGCGGGGTGCGGGGTGCGGGGTGGGCTCTGCCCTCCGCCGCCTGCGCCCTGGCCAGCGGGTGCGGAGCTGGAGCGCTCGCCCAGGGCCGCGCCGGTGCCCCAGCTGCCGGGGCAGGGGGTGGAGGGGGGGCCGGGAAGGGTCCGCCATCGGCCACTGGACTCGGGCCCATGTCGCCACTCCCGGCCTCCCTTTTCCGCGATCGGACGCCCGGACGCCCCTTCCTCTAAGACTAACGTGGAGGAGCGGGAGGGGCCCCGCGGCCAGGGCCCAGGGCGGCGGGGGAGCAGGGCGCGGCCGTGCCTGCCCGCCCAAGGCGCCGTCTCCGTCTCCGTCCGGCTCCGCAGGCACCGCGAGCACCAGGAGCACCCGAGCACCCGAGCACCATGAGCTCCATCGGCGCCGTCGTGCAGCGCGCCCGGGCAGCCTTCCTCTCGGGCCGCACGCGCCCCCTGCAGTTCCGCATCCAGCAGCTGGAGGCGCTGCGGCGCATGATCAAGGAGCGCGAGAAGGACATCGCGGGCGCCCTGGCCGCAGACCTGCACAGGGTGCGCCCCGCTGCCCCTGGGTCCCCCCACCCTACCTTCCCCCCCCCGCGTCCCCTCTTCAGGCCCTACACCTGTGCCCACACCTGCAGAAAGGCTCTCGCAGACCCACCGCTCCCTGGCTCCCCCAGCTCTGTTCCCCTGTGCTCTCCCGTCTGCTGGGGAGACTGTAGTGAATGCCCCCATCACCCCACAAATGGAGCAGGCTGGGCTGGGAGGTACTGATCATGCTCCCATTTTGCAGATTGGGAGACTGAGGTTAGGAAAGGGTAGCAAGTCTGTTAGGGCCACAAAGCTGAGGAGCTGTGAGCCAGGACCCACAGCAGCCGGGTAACCCACTCAGCGCTCTGGGCCGGGCGCTCACGGGGCCGCTCCCCACAGAACGAGTGGAACTCGTACCACGAGGAGCTGATTTACTGCCTGGAGGAGATCGAGCACACGCTCAAGAAGCTCCCCGAATGGGTTGTGGACGAGCCCGCGGAGAAGACGGCCAGCACCCAGCAGGATGAGTGCTACATCCACTCGGAGCCGCTGGGCGTGGTCCTGGTCATCGGCACCTGGAACTACCCCTTCGTCCTCACCGTGCAGCCCATGGTGGGCGCCATCGCTGCAGGTGCCGCGGCCGCCTGGGGACGGAGGTGGGGCGAGGGTCACTGTTCCTCGCTGCGCCCGGCTCAGGCCTGGAGAAGAGGCGCTGGGCCGTCTTCCACTGGCGACTGCGGGAGCAGCCTCCTGGCCTCCAGGCCCTGCCAGGCCCCCCTGTCCAGCTGCGCCCCTCCCTGCCGCGGCGCTGGCAGCTCTCGCTGAGCTGTGCCAGGCTTTCCTTTCCCGTGGGCACACGGCTGGGGCCAAGCACTTCTCCCCTCCCTTTCCCTCTTTCCCTCACCTCATCCACTGTGGCAGGCCCGAGGCCAGTGCCTGCAGCGCTGCTGTCCACTCCTCCGGGACACAGGATGGAGGGAGGCAGCAGACTGGGTTCCTGGAGGGTGGCGGAGAGGGGGGCAAGCACTGGCGGGAAGGGTAGGGCTGACTCTGTGTGCTCTGCAGGGAATGCAGTGGTCGTCAAGCCCTCGGAGCTGAGCGAGAACATGGCGAGCCTGCTGGCCTCCCTCATCCCTCAGTACCTGGACAAGGTGCGTCGGCACAGCGGAGCTGGGGCCACGCCTTGGGGCCAGGGGCCCAGCCCTGGTGGTGGTGGGACTGCTGGCCTGGGCCACGGGGGGCAGAGCCCTGAGCGATGTGTGGGGGGCCCCGGCGGGGGAGGGGCTGGGGTCCTTTCCGAGCCTCGCCTTTCTCCCCGCTGCGCAGGATCTGTACCCGGTGATCAACGGGGGCATCCCCGAGACCACGGAGGTGCTCAAGGAGCGGTTCGACCACATCCTGTACACGGGGAGCACTGGGGTCGGCAAGATCGTGATGACGGCTGCGGCCAAGCACCTGACCCCGGTCACACTGGAGCTGGGGGGGAAGAGCCCTTGCTACGTGGACAAGGACTGTGACCTGGACATCGCCTGCCGGTGAGGGGCTCAGACCACAGCCATGCTCTGAGGGACACAGACCCGTCCCTGCCCTCAGGGCCTGCAGGCCTGGGCCGGAGCTTGGGTGGCAGAGGGGGAGCCGCCAGCCCAGGAAGGCAGGAGAGGAGAGGTCCAGCAGAGCTCTCCCAGCTTCCCCATCCCACGTGCATCGCCTCCCAGGGGGGGGACCCCGGCTGGCAGGGCTCAAGGGCAAGACAGTGGGGCACAAAGGCTGTCTACCCAGACCCCCCTCTCCCCCAAACCTGCTGCACTCGCTGATGAGGGAAAGCTGTGCAGGGCCCGGGCCCTGGGGACATGTCCAGGGACAGGGGGCGCCTCAGCGCGGAATCTGGAAGCCAGGGCTGACCCTGCTGGAAGTCGCACTGGCCCTGAGCCCATGGGACAGGGCGCCAGTGCCGGGCGGCCTCGGGGTTGAGAATAGGGTCTGACCTGGGGTTTTCACAGGCGCATCGCCTGGGGCAAGTTCATGAACAGCGGCCAGACCTGTGTGGCCCCCGACTACATCCTCTGCGACCCCTCCATCCAGAGCCAGGTCGTGGAGAAGCTCAAAAAGTCGGTGAAGGTGAGTGCGCGCCGGGGGCGAGGCTGCCGGGGGGCCAGGTGGGTGTGGACTCAAGATTGTTTTCCTGACCATGAAAGTAATCCACGCTCTGTAGATAACTTGGAAAAAGATTGAAAACATAAAGAAGGGGGAAATGTCCCCCCCCAGAATCCTGCCACCCCAAGACAGCCGTCGCCGACTGGGTGTCCGTTCCCTCCCGCGGGCCTTTCTGGGAGCACAGCTGCTCCTTACGCGCCGCCCCAGGCCCTGCAGGGGCTAGCGCTGCCTCGTGCCCTGGAAACGGTGGCGGCACCTGCGCTGCAGCCTGGCAGGGCTGGGTGTCCTGGTGCACCGTCCCCTGCGCTGGCCAGGCGCCCTGTGCTCTCCCAGGCCGGCCTGTCCCTCTCTGAAGCCCGTGGCCTCCCGCCCGCAGGAGTTCTACGGGGACGATGCCCAGAAGTCTCGTGACTACGGGAGGATCGTCAGCTCCCGGCACTTCCAGCGGGTGATGGGCCTGCTGGAGGGCCAGAAGGTCGCCTGTGGAGGCACCGGGGACGCGGCCACCCGGTACATAGGTGTGTGCCCTGCGAGCACTGCCCTCTGCCCAGGCTGCCAGGGTCCCTGCAAGTGGCAGCGAGTGGGCACAGATACTTGGAGAGCAGACAACCCCGCGGAGGGGCGGGCAAGCCTGGGGTGAGCTTTGATGCTCTCTGGACGGCTGACAGCTGGCCCAGCAGAAGCCCCCTCCCCACAAGGCCTCAGCCAGAGTGTGACAGCAGCACCCCGGAGGCCGGTACAGGGCTGGAGGGGCCCAGGGGTCTGGGCGTGAGGACCAGCAGACGGGCCCAGTAGCCTCCAGGTTGCTGGGGGCAGAGGAGCTTCAGCAGGGGCTCAGGTGGCCATCAGAGGCCCTGGCCTTCCACACGACTAGCCCCTCCTTTTCCCAGGAGACTGAGGCGGGCTGGGTGCCCGGGGGGAGGCCTGTGGCCCCCTTCTCCTCCTCCGCCCAGTAAAGGAGCCGAGGGGGGAAGGTCTGGGCGGGGCTGACCCTGGTTTCCCGCCAGCGCCCACCATCCTCACGGACGTGGACCCCGAGTCCCCGGTGATGCAGGAGGAGATCTTCGGGCCCATCATGCCCATCGTGTGCGTGCGCAGCCTGGAGGAGGCCATCCAGTTCATCAACCGGCGCGAGAAGCCGCTGGCGCTCTACGTGTTCTCCAACAGCGACCAGGTGCCGCTCCCCTGCCCGCCGCCACCGCGGGGCCTTGACACGTGCTGCAGCCAGGGCACCGCCACTCTTCCCACTTCCCACCTGGCCCTCGTCCACAGGAGTGGGGGACGCCGAGGGGCCCAGGGGCCAGGCCGAGGGGCTGTGCTCTAAGCCGCTCCTGGGCTCCAGGCTGAGCCCAGACAGGGCGGGAGGGGCGGGATGTGCTGGGCAGGAGACTGAGGCGGCTGGGTGCCCGGCAGGTGATTAAGAAGATGATTGCAGAGACATCGAGCGGAGGGGTGACCGCCAATGACGTCATCGTCCACCTGTCCGTGCACTCGCTGCCCTTCGGGGGTGTGGGTGAGTCTGCGTGGGGTTCACGCCCACCTGCTCCCCGCAGCCTCCCTTCCAGCCCTGCACAGGAGGGGCCGGAGCAGCCCTGGGCCCCGGACTCCCATCCCCTTTCCCGCGCGGCCCTCTGGCCTCTGCCTGCGCGTCCATCAGCCACACTAACCCTGAGACCCGAGGGCGCCCTGAAGGTCACCTGCGGCCCGTTTCACGGCGGCCCTGAGAGAGGCCACGGCCGGAGGTGCACACCCTCGTGTGCCACAGCAGGGTCTCCGCTCATCCTGCGCCCTCTGTGCTGCACCCGGTGTGGACACGAGGGGGCGCCCAGGAGCTGGCCACCCCGGGAGGGTCCGGGCCTTGGCGCCATGCCTGAGCTGCCCGCTGCCCCACAGGGAACAGCGGCATGGGCTGCTACCACGGCAAGTACAGCTTCATGACCTTCTCCCACCGCCGCTCCTGCCTGGTGAGGTCTCTGCAGAAGGAAGATCCCCTCAAAGGCAGATACCCCCCCAGCCTGGCCAAGGTGAGCGGTGGGGGTAGGGCTGCTGTCAAGACCAGGCTGCGGGGAGCCCCTGGGCCTGCGCAGGACAAGGGCCTCACTGCCCCTCCCCCGCTCCCTGTCCCCCTCACAGATGACCCGCCACTGAGCCTGTGCACCTGGCCGCCCGCGGGGCCTTCGCCTGCTCCTGCAGCCCCTCCTGCTCCTGCCCCCACGCCCAGTCCCTGCCCCCTTGCTGGACATGCAGGACCAATAAAGTTCCAAATGGATGCCTGTGTGTGCGTGCTTCTTTGCAGCCCTGCACCCACGCACCTGCAGTCCTATCCCATCCCCACCCGCGGCACCCTGACCAGTGGTGAGGGGAAGGGCTCCCCAGCGTCTCCCATGAGCACCCTGCTCTGGGCCTCACAGCAAGATGTGTGCAGAGATGTCCGCCTTTCATCTAGACTGGGGTGTTGGCTTCATCCCGGGTGTCTGCAGAGGCTGA